>OMKR01074101.1:0-13029 GCA_900302355.1 Cyttopsis rosea
TCATTGAGCCAATTCCCATCGAGTCAGTCAAACATCAGCAAACGAAAAATCCATATCCGAGGCTTCTTGGCGACATGTGTTTATCAGTGCATCAGTGCATCACTAAACAACATGTAACCCTGTATGAAAACAAAGAGGCCATCCTCAGGATTCTGTACAAATTTATTCTGTAGGAAAAATATAGCAAGTGCACAGAGGCTTTGATACACTCAGACCGTCGCCATCATCGCTGTGGGGTTGCGCTCTCCTCTTTGGAATTGACTCCCCCCTGAACATCAAAGCCGTACACAAACCAAGAGAGCATGAAGGGATGAAAAATCAGAGAAACACATTTCAATAAAACTATTTTAATTATTCATTTTTCACTTCCCAGGTCCCTGTCTCCTGCCCTCTCAGGTTTTAGCTGGTTAAATCAGCATTTTAATGAGCAGAAATGTGTTTGCATATATGGAGGGGGTCTTACTGACACTGGTCGGGACCTTTGATGTTTTTATTTTTATTTTTTTTCGTTCTTCATAATGCCGTTTCATCAGGCCAATAGTGGCATTTACCTAAAGCTTCTGATAATGTTAAACTAGTCCTTTGATACGAAGCGATCTAATAAAATGTCAAAATCTTATCAAAGGTCATTGGCCTAACATGCGTCATTTCGATTTTTCTGTGTATAGTTCCAATTTTACACGACGCTTTCTAAAAAGAATTGTAGGTAGTGTTGTACCGGGCACCTGCGTTCGATTCCCATCTCAGGTCCTTTTTACACATTCTCCACAAGTGTGTGTGTTTGTTTGTGTACGATTTGTTTTTCAAGGGTACATTCTCTCAAATACTCCGAGGATGTGAAGACAACAACAAAAACTTCCATTATTTGATGTAGTAGAGCATAGTATAGAATAATAACTTCAGAAAATGAGGCCTAACTTGCCAATCTTTTTTTGTTTATTGTTTATTTATAGGTTTTCTAGTGACTTTCAACAAAACTAATATATAACTAATAACTAAAATAGGCCACGGAGTGGCAAACGGGGTCAAGTGGTTTCTCTCTTTACTCAACCTTTGACACTCCTGTAGCAAAGGCAAGTATTCTCTTAGCCAGCGTTTCCAAAAAAGGTCGGAAATGTACTGTGCTTGTCTCCACCTCCTTTCGATGTAGAGGTCGGTCTTCTCAAATAGTCCAGGTGGTAAGACTGGTTTTCTTTTCATTGTGAGCAGGTGATGGGTGTGAGAGCTTCTAGATCATTGAGAATGGCTTCGACTTCACACAGAACTGTATGGAATCAATCTTCACTCAGCGTTTGTTGACGTAAAACTGATGTTAACGTCCGTCTGACCATCCTTATGATGCGCTCCCATACACCTCCATGATGAGAAGCTGTTGGTGGGTTGAAGCTCCACTTTATTCTTCTTGTATTTTGCTGTGATTTAAAGCAGCAAGGGCTTCCCTCAACTCCCTTTCAGCACCAATGAAGGCGGTTCCATTGTCAGATCGTAAATGAGAGACTTGACCTTTTCTCCAAACAAACCTGTGCAGAGCGTTTATACATGAGTCTCCAATGAGTATGCAACTTCCAAGCTCTACATACCATACATGTAAATATGACTCCATAGTGCTTTTCAAGGTTACGTCCTCTCTTGATCTCAATCGGCCCAAAATAATCAACTCCAACGTTGGTAAATGCAGGAACATCAGGAACGATTCTTTCTATAGGCAAGTCAGCCATTTTTTGCTCACCCAACTTCCCTTTATGGCGCCTGCAGAAGCCACAGTTGGACAGGATCTTTCTTGTTGCTGCATTAGCACTGGTAATTCAATATGTCCTCCGCAATCTGGAGAGAATGTGGTTTCTTCCACCATGGCCCACCTGTTTGTGAGTGTGCTTTAGTATTAGAGTGGATACATGTTGGTCTTTGGATAGGATGACTGGATGTTTTGTCTCCTCAGGCATGGCTGCCTTACTCAATCTCCCTCCTACTCTAAGCAATCCGTCTTCTAGAACAGGGTTCAATTTGTAGATGGTGTTACAGATTTGCGAGATGATAATGCAGCAAATTCATCGTGGAACCTTTCCTGCTGAGTGAAGCGAATGATGGATGTTTCTGCTTTCGAAAGATTGTCTGGAGTAAAACTCTGTCCTCCTAATGCAGCTTTAATCCGTTGAATTTCTTGTTCCATTTTGTTGCCAGTGATGTCTGCATCCTCATTTGTTTTATTTTTTACTCATCTCCAGTATAGTCTTCCTTATTTCCTTATTTTTAGGAAGACTCTTCCAGTCAGAAGAGTATGTTATCAGTTCATTGGTTGCAATTAATCACTGCATTGGTTGTGAGCTCCCTTTTGACATTCGGGTCGTCAGCAGCAATGTTGGGATCCAAGATGTTATCTGGTCACTCTTCCTCAGCTTTCCACAGAAACTCCAGGCAATCAATTCATCTTCTTTTGGTCAATAAGTGATCCATCTTCAATCCTCTTGAGGCTTCATCTGCAGGATGTTGGGTGGTATGAACGTACCTCCACTGTGAGATGTTGGTCGCACCTCAGATGGTAGATATCCTCTTTGCCACAAAGGTGTGATGTCTCTTTTCCTCATTGCTGATGTACTTTAAAACTGAAGTACCATCAGTCCAAAAACATGATCTCTCAAACTGAAGCTGTGACTCTGATCTAAGCATCGTGTCCACTCGAACAGCAAGAACAGCAGTAGTGCGTTCTAAACCAGGAATTGTCACTTGCTTTAGTGGTGCCAATCTGGCTTTGCCGAGCATGAAAGAGACATGAGTACTGTTGCTGTTGTTCTGCATCCTGAGATATGTCACAGTGCCATATCCACTTTCACTGGCATCTGAAAAGTGATGGGTTGTCCAAAATCAGTCGACTTGAGGCATCAACCTTAAATCAGAATTGGTTTATTTTTCACCAGGTACATTTACATATACTAGGAATTTCTTCTGGTGAGGTTTGGTGCAGTTCAGTACAGACCATAAGCATTAAAAAGTAAAAAGCTTAACAGTCCGGAAAAAAGGAGAATAAAAATAATAATAAAATGAAATAGGATAATAATAAAACAATAAAAAATAATGCTGTCACTCTTTCCAGGTCTATCAACCATTTGATACACTGCTGTTGGAGAGTTGGTGGAATCTGATCATCCCATCCATACTGTAGTTCCTCCTACACAGATCCTGTAGTGATGAGCTTGTGAGTGGCGCAAGAAATCCCAAAGGATCATAAACTGATCTGACCACAGATAGAATCCCACATCCAGTATAGGGCTGTTCCTTGACATTTTGAACTTGAAAATATAAATGTCTCAACACATCAATGAAGGCCAAGGGCTCTCTCAACTGGCAGTTGGTCTCTGTCCAGATCCAACTCATGTAGGTTGTTTGATCTGTGCTCTTCTGGAATCGATAGCAATACTTCACGATTGTTGCTAATTTCTCTCAAACCTCCTCTTCAATCCAAGAATGTGTTGCTTGGCAACACATAGACCTCTTCTTTCTTAAAGGGAAGTTTCAAGCTATTGTGTCGATCTTGAAGCTTGACTGAATCTTTCATGATTTCCATGAACTTCACGTCATCTCTTGACATCTCCTCTTTGTCTGCCGATGTCTTTTCATTAAAATCATGATTGTACTGATTCTTCAGCAGCTCCTCCATATTTTCTATGGTGATCCTGTTAACAGTAGCAGCGGGGTAGCCACTCTCACAGGGCTCGTCACTGCATCCTTGAAGGGGGCCATTAATAACCTACCCCATTAGTAGCTGTTGATTACTTCCCAAGGTTTGAGCACTTTGGAGTCGTTGGTACCTATCAACGACTCCACGTCAGCTTGAATGTGAGGCACAGAACACCATCCAGGTATGGCCACTTAGCCAAATCCTCCTCTCCTCTTTGATGATGTTATCTGTGCTCACAGGCATCCTCTTCTGGGTGTAGACCAATGGTAGATCATAAAACTGTTTCCTGGTAAGACTTGAAATCTCAAAAACCTGTCAACATGTAGCTGGAAACTGATGCCTTTGAGCCCATGTAAAAGCTGATTTGAGTGTTCCTTCCATTCATATTTAGCTTCCTCATCAGGTTTTCTGAACAAAATCTGGCTGTACTACCTGGATCTAGAAATGCATACGTTTGTATGACTTTGTCTCCTTTGTTTGACTTCTGTACTGGTATAGGATGGATAGAATCCCGTCACTCTTCCCAGCCCCTGTATGACCACATGTTTGCAGAGAGACAAGTGCACTACTCACCGATGGTTCCTTTGGCTGTTTTGGGTCTGTGTTGACTGCTCTCTCTCTTTGGTTGATGTGAAGAACGGTGGGATGTTTTTGAAAACTATTCCTTTCTCCTTTAGAAAGTTAATCTTGTCCTCGTGTGTCTTCTCCTCCAATCTTGGACACTGCTGCAGTGTCTGACCTCGAAAGCCACACATACAAAAGCTGGTGTTGTTTGCGGAAGGCCGTTGGACCTGGTTAGACTTTCTGGATTCTTCAAATGTAGGGGTTTCAATTGTGATTTAGTCCTATTCACATCTTTACTTAGTGTCAGAGCTGTGTATTCTGAATGTCCCCAAAGATTGGGTCAGACGCTATTTTGACATGACGCTCGATGAATGTGACAATATCAATGAACTGTGCCCTCCGATTGAATCTTTCCAGTAGCTCGCATGCAGAGATTCTCCATTTTTCTCTTAGCTTGTATGGAAGCTTCAGAATCACTGTTCTCATATTTGCTGGAATATCCAGTTCTCTCATGTATTGTACATCCTCCATTGCATTGCAACATTCACACAAAAAGTGCATAGGCTTGAAGAGATTTGACATCCTCAGGCTTCACTACTGGCTGAGCCGAGGGCCTTCTCCATATACAGCATGCAGCAGTGATCTTGTGTTCATTCCCAAAATGTTCCTGTACCTGGTATCCATAGTCATAGCTTAGCCTCTGTCTGGAGCCATATGCTGACAGCTACGCACTAGCTCTCTTGGCTGATCTCTTGTGTACTTATCCAAGAAATACAAACAATCCCTCTGTTGCTTGTGTTACTCTCCACACAATGTTCAAAGGCTCTGATAATTGTTCGGTACTGCAGCGGATCCCCGTCAAAAAAAGGAATTTCTCTTGGTGTTATTGTTGTAGTTGCAATGTTGTGATTTCATTTTGCCTTTGCAGTAAGTTGCAGAATGCTGATGTTTCACCATTTCCTTGAAGAGATGGATGACATTTGGATTTATTAGCTGCACATCAGGGTCCAAGAGAGGTTTGCTTGATGGTTTTCCATGCATTTGGATTTTATTTAGTTGACTGTCCTGACTGTTGTCTTGTGTTGCATTCCGATATGCATGTTGCTGTGGTTGTGCTGGTGGTTGTTGTTGTTAGTCCATACTGTAGGTGGTGGTTGTTGTTGTTGTTGTTGTTGTTGTTGTTAGTCCATACTGTAGGTGGTGGTTGTGGTGGTTGTTGTTGTTGTTGTTGTTGTTGTGAGTCCATACTGTAGGTGTGGTGGTTGTGGTTGTGCTGGTGGTTGTTGTTGTTGTTGTTGTTGTTGTTAGTCCATACTGTAGGTGGTGGTTGTGGTGGTTGTTGTTGTTGTTGTTGTTGTTGTTGTTAGTCCATACTGTAGGTGGTGGTTGTGGTGGTTGTTGTTGTTGTTGTTGTTGTTGTTGTTGTTGTTGTTGTGAGTCCATGCTGTAGGTGGTGGTTGTGGTTGTGGTGGTTGTTGTTGTTGTTGTTGTCGTGAGTCCATAGGTGGTGGTTGATATACTTTGGCATGTGGGTTGAGAGTGGTACAGGTTTCCTTTAACCTGGCTCCTTTTTCAAAGTACGATTCCATTCCATTTGATTGAGTATTTGAGTATTTGAGAAAGCTTGGTGTTCAGAAGCTGTTAACACTGCTAATTTAGCAGCAGAAGCGGCCATTTCGGAATCGAGCTCCAGCCTTTCCTTTCTCAGCAACTCTGCTTGCTCCTCCTTTAAGGCAGCAGTGCGAGCTCCAAGTGCAGCTCTCTCTCTGCCTGAATGCCTGCAGATGAAGTCGAAGATTTACTGGATTGATGCTGATTCTTGAACTGATGTGACTTTTCCTGCTTGACTAGAAACATTTATTGGAAAATGCTGTTACTGGGGTTTACTTCACTCTCATTAAAATCATCATTAATATCTTCTGTAGGTTTGGAAATGTCTGCATTTGACAACCACTTATTCACATCATCAGTAAATTAAACTTTCACTCACTGAAATATTTCTTGTTTGTGTGTAATTTTAGAATTCGTTTTCTTGTTATTGCTTGTTTTAATTGTTTATTGTTGATTTCAGGTTTTATTGCATATTTCCAATTTTTAATTTTTCTATTTTGTTTGTTCATTTGAGGTTTATTGCGTATAACCATTTCTTTATTTTTATTCTATTTCTTTATTATTATTGCCTATTGTTTTTGGTGTGTGCTGCTGTAACACTGCAATTTCCCTGGGGATCAATAATAATCTATAATCTATCTATGTATGTATCTATGTATGTATGTATGTATGTATGTATATATCTATCTATCTATCTATCTATCTATCTATCTATCTATCGATCTGTTCACATACATTTGTGAGTGCAACAGACAGAGGTAGTCTATTTTTGTACATGTGTTTCTTTTGTGTGTACCTGTGTACACGGATATGTGTGTGTGGGACGCGTGGTTGGCCAAATGTCCCTGGAAAGTCACCAAACTCTTGTTTTGCCTTTATGTGTTTCCTCCCAGGCCGCCTCCGGTGCTCTCAGCAGTTTGGGTCATGTGTATACCGCTATAGGTGACTACCCCAACGCTCTGGCCAGCCATAAACAGTGTGTGCTGTTAGCGAGACAAACACAGTGCCAGCTCTCAGAGGCTCGCCAGCTGGGCAATATGGGCGCCGTGTATACCGCACTGGGAGACTTTACCAACGCCGTCCAATGCCATGAACAGCATTTGGACATAGCCAAGGTAAAATGCAGCTGACGTTGTAAGATAAGTACTTATTGAGTGCGAAGCCAATAATCACAAAATAATCAGATCCATCATTTGTTGTAGTCATTCAAAAGTAAAGTCTACAATACCCAGGCCTATTTATTCTTGCAGGATCTATATTCTTAAATGGTGCAGCTTGTCTCACACTAGGGGCGTTTGTTAAAAGATTTGATCGTTAAAGCCATTCATTAATGATATAGTAATAAATTTAGCATATTTTTCAAAATTTGGCATTTTATAAAACGCTTTCAAATGAAATCGCTGTATTCCAGTTACGCCAATA
This sequence comes from Cyttopsis rosea, assembly GCA_900302355.1. Taxonomy (NCBI): domain Eukaryota; kingdom Metazoa; phylum Chordata; class Actinopteri; order Zeiformes; family Parazenidae; genus Cyttopsis; species Cyttopsis rosea. The sequence goes on from OMKR01074101.1 coordinate 7,274, forward strand.
GATGGTGTTTTTTTCATCTTTTTTCAAAGATGACTCATCATTGAGTCATCTTTTTGGTCCCTGTACCTGGAAATATTGCACATACAAGTTAAATCATCTTAAATCCACTGACAGCATCTTGTCCATGTGTTATCTACTGGACACTTAATGAATAATCCAAAACTTTTGTATGGCACAGACCGTTAAACACTTCCATCTCTTTGGGCTTTGTCACATGGTGATTTAAAACGACGCAGACCTTCCAATAGAGCACCTACTGTCATGGAAAACCTGTTGACAGCACTTGAATTCACATGAATTCATCTTCTCTCATTAACAAACCTGAATGTGATGATGGCTTTGACAGACCTTGGAGAACCGTCGTGAGGAGGCACGGGCGTACAGCAACCTCGGAAGTGCTTACCACTCTCAACGGGACTTTGACAAGGCGACATCCTACCATACCTGTGTGCTGGAGCTGGCACAGGAGCTGGTCGAGAAGCCGATCGAGATGAGGGCATATGCTGGGTTAGGGCACGCTGCCCGGTGTATGCAGGTGGGTGTAATTGAAAATCACTTATGGATAATTGACCCCCCTCCCGATGATGTGACAAACCTAAACTGGGCTGTGATGTCAAATTGCAAAATAACCAGTAATGATCATTGGACATGGCATTGGCATTGCTCCTCTGATGCTGTTGAGATGTTGCTGTTATGCTCTTTATTCTCCAGGACCTGCAAAGAGCAGGTCAATACCACCAACACCAGCTCGACATCGCCCAGGAGCTTCAGGATAGAGCAGCACAGGGACGAGCTTCCTCCAACCTAGGTAGGCCAAATTCACGGACAAGGGCTGTTAGGGTTAAAATAATAATTCATCTGTATGACTTCAGTTTTCCAAGTCCAGTTTAAGGTTGCATTGACTACTGGTATTTAGAGAAGTTTACAATGAAGGGTTTGTTTTCTGTGTGCTGACAGTGACAGGGTCTGACATGTGATCTGTGTGCAGAGGTTTCCTTTGTCGACCTGCTGTCGCCATGGTGACTTAATAGAGTGATTGTAACCTTCTTCTAAGCCTCTGCAGTTCAATAAACACCTTTAAAGCATATTACACACACAATATTTGAAGAAGCAAGTTGTTTATTGAAAGGATAACTCTCCTTTACCACGGTTTTTACAATCAGGACATTGAGAATGCTAATGATAATGATGGCTCCGCCACCATACTGTTTAAGGTCCGGCTCTAGGTAGAATCCCAGCATCCTTCTCTGCAGGAAGTTCCTCGATCATCTCATGTGTAGTACAGGAGCAATGGGACCCCTATCAAATGACTGCAGTAGTGCGTTTCTGGTCATTAAACATTCATGTCTTATTAACAACTTCTTGGTTTCTGCGGCCACAGTGATATCTGAGAGCAAACCTGACTCCTTTGCTGAGTGGACAACTCACCACTATGTGTGTGTGTATCTGTGAATGTGTGTGTGTGTGTGTGTGTGTATATATATATATATACTGTATATATATATATATATGTGTGTGTGTGTGTGTGTGTGTGTGTGTGTTTGCACAACAAATGGAAATAAGCTTTTTTTTTGCTTTTCAAATAGTGCAAGAACAACCCAGAAACATTCATACATTCATTCAGATATACAGTCAGATATTTCCACCCTCCCCACCCACGGTCTTCTCCATAACCCCGCTCCAACAGAGCTCCACCCCTATTGCACCATAATTTCAGCATTCAAAAAGTCTGTTTTACATACAGATTGACATACAATGCCAGTGACAAAAAACTGAGAAATAAGAGAAAAAATTATAATAATGAAACAAAAAAAACAAAGAAAAAGAAAAAAAGAGAGGGGGGGGGGTATTCATGGAGGTAGAATGTCAGTCCATTTTGTCTACATAAGTCAGAAAAGGCTGCCAAATAGTATAAAACTTGAGGGCACAGCCTCTTGTAGAGAAACGCATTTTCTCTAGTGTCATATGATTCATAATATCTTTGATCCATAGAGTGATAGTTGGAGGGAACTTTTCCTTCCACTTAAGCAATATAAATTGCCTGGCCAAAAGGGTTGCAAAGCTTATCGTTGCATTATCATGCAGTATGCCTTTACGTATTCTGTGTTTCTTTCTTATTCCAAATGAATGTGGATGAGTTTGTCTATGAAATAAAAAAGGATTTTGTCAAAAAGATGGGAAGACATAAATATAGAAATCTAGGTAAAACCTTCATTTTAACAGTATTAATTCTTCTCGTGGTAAGAAGTCCCAGCGTTCAAAGTCTGACTTCAAACTACTTATAAGTAGGGAAAAGTTGTCTTTATAAAGATCTTTAAAATTATGGGTAATCCAGATTCCTAAATATAAAAATTTATGTACACTTACTTTGAAGGGAAATTATCTGTTGTGCCGCTGGGTTGACAGGCATTAGTAAATTTTTTTGTAAATTAACTTTATATCCAGATATTTTGCCGAAGTAATTTAGTACGTTAAGCACTATACCTTAGTTAATGGTAGACTAACTAAGGGATCGGACAAATAATGGTGGTCTCACCAAGCAATGCAGTTGCCAACGGCAAGAAAGAGGAAAGATTGCTATTTGTACAAACAGCTTCCATAGGAGAAGAATAAATAACCCTAATCCAAGACATGACTTTTGAACCAAATCCAAATCGTTTGAGAGTATAAAAAAGATAGTCCCACTTCACCTGATCAAATGCCTTTTCAGCATCAAGTGATATTAATACCTCTGAGGTGTCAAGTTGAATCAGAATATTATATACTTGTTGTACAGTAAATTGAAAAACGAATGGTGACTTTTAATAATTCCAGTCTGATCATCGGATACAATAAAGAGTAATTCGGTTTCTAATCGGCGAACTAACATCTTGGCTAGTAATTTACTATCCACATTCAGGAGGGAAATGGGTCGAAATGACCTGCATTCTAAAGGGTTCTTGTCTTTTTTAAGGATAAGGGATATAGCTGCCTGTCGCATTGTTGGGGTTAGTAAACCAGGAGTGAATGATTCTTCAAAAACAGAAATCAAAATTGGGGCAAGATGAGCGGCAAATTTCTTCTGGGAATTCACTGGGAAATCCATCGGGACCCGGAGATTTCCCATTTTGCGTCGACTTACCCGCGGTGACAAGTTCTTCTATAGAGAATGATCTCTCCAAATCAGTTGACGTCCCCTCATCAATAGGGAATATTATCAGAAAAGGAGTCAAACAAAGACTCCTATGGGACTCTGAAGGGTACAGTTTTACATAAAATTTCTAAAAACACTGATTAATGGCAGTGATCTATGTGCCTGATGCCTGTTTCATCATTAATCTCGGGTATGGACTGGTTTGCAGTCTTTTGACGCAGTCTGTGAGCAAGAATTTTCCCAGTCTTTTCACCGTATTCATAGGTCCTGTACTGTGTTTTATTGATAAGATTTTCTGTCTGTGTTGTTGATAGGAGGTTGGGTTCTGTTTGGAGTGTCAATCGCTGCTTAAGTAAATCAGGTGTTGGGTATGAGCATCTACAGTAGGTCTTCGATATCATTTGTTAGTTTTTTGAGGAGTTCGGTTTGAGCTTTCTTGATCTGTGCGCTCTATAATACAGTGTATAATTTGTCTCCCAGACTATCGAGGAAGACATCCCTGGGGTCTGATCGCGCTCTAGAAATGTGGTTATTTCACTTGAAATAAAATTAATAAAACATCTGAGAGTAATAATGTTTTGAGACGCCAGGGTCGGTAGTTAGGATGTGTGATTGGTCGTACGTAAGGTCATTGACAAGGGGGCATGGTCCGAGATTCCTATTGCATGATGTTATATGAAATATTGCTTTGTTTTGGGTGACATTGACAACAAGTAGGTGACATTGCACAATTCATATGGTAAAAGAGCTAAATATTTTGTGAAAAATGTAGTGTCCCAAATTGGTGCCTACGGGGTGCATTCGCCAAGATGACAGGAGTGTTGTATAATTTGCCTACTACTATGATATAGCGACCTGCAGAGTCTGCTTCAACCCTCCACATAACAAATGGAACGTTTTTATTAATGAGGATTGCTGTTCCTCTGGATTCGAAATGAAATTTGGAATGTCTCTAAGCCTGTTGTGATCAAAAGTGGGTTTCATGAAGCGAAGCGATTCCTGCATTAAGTTGTTTCAGATGTGTTACGTTTAACAGGGTGGTTACATTCCATCTTATGAAAGTAACTTGGCAACCAGCTGACCTACTCAAGGGGGGTGTATTAGCCATATTCTACTTTAAAATCAAATTGAAACATGAACTCAACTGAGCTGAACTCTGACCTATATGAGTAAGATGGATAGATTCCCAACCCCTTTCACCGATTAGAACAAGGTGACCCATAAACCCCTTGCAACGGTATCCACACATCTAAGTGTTTCTGGTGAGGAACACTAACCTAACAGGTACTGTAGCTCTGCTGTGTAAATAAAATATAAAAAGGCACATTGAGTAGTAAATCAGTGCATGTACTTGTTATCAACCCACAAAAAACATATTCGAGAGAGAGAGAAAAATATTAATTTTCATTAATTTTGCTATTTTTGACCATTTAGTAATTGCATATATCTTTATTGTAATTGGGTAAGTTGTCTGCCATAAAGGTGCAATAGATTAATACTAATAATAACCAAAATTACAGTATGTAGCTGTGGCAGATCCGCCTGCCATACGCCACCCAGGTGGCTTTTCCAGGTCGGCCTTCAGAGATCCGGCATATCTTGCTGGTCCAATTGAGGAATGTTGGTGCAACTTGCAGTGTCAGCTTTGCTGGCAGTGCCCGTGGTATTTTCACCATTTAGAAGCCATTCACATAATGTTGTCGAAGCAAAAATGATGAATAATGAACAATATTTTATAGCTTTTGCGCGTATGAAGTGCCAAAAAGTCATTTCTAAATCAAATTATCAGCAGAGTTCACTAAAACCCGACCTACTCCATTGCCTCCCCCCCCGGAAATTAGCTTTGTTCATCCTTCAACAACTAACAACTCATAAAATGTAACCTGCAGACTACGAACAAAAGGTTTGCTTATTGCTTTACTGTATATCATCTGCAAGTTGCACCGATGTGTGACTAATAGGTTTAGGCTGAAATCATTTGCATTTTCCTGACAGGCTACAATCTATGGTTCATCATTTGAGTCATAATTTATGGATGATTACCTTTGTTTGTCTCTGCATACACTGACAAGTTATTATCTTCACTCATTTCCTCTCCCACCCTGCACTTTTCCTCCTTCCTCCTCCAGCTCTCTTCCCCTGCTGTCTTCTGCATGTTTCTATTCTTCCTATTATGGTCCCCTTTTGAGCTAAAATACTAACATTCCATTCTAATCTTATATTCCCAATATGTTAACCCTGCCTTCTTTAGCAGTATGTTTGTTTGCCTGGAAGCAGAATCTGTGTGTGTGTTGTGTGTGTGTGTGTGTGTGTGTGTGTGTGAGGAGTGTTGGGGGTAATAGTAACTTACTCCAGCCAACTCTACAGGCCTCTCTGTAATCCTCTTAGCCCAGGACCAGATAAAGAAGGGCCCACTTCCCTATGAATCCCCCCAAACAGCTGTTTATTATCTGCTTCCACCTTCACCTTAAACTAATTTAATGTAACTCCAAAATGAAAGAGTTAAAATTGGATGAGTGTGACTGGGTTAGGAATACAGGATTTTCGGTGTCTCTCCAGACGGTCTGGCATGAAGGCTAGGTGTAGCCCCCCCCCCCCCCCCCCCCCCCTTGCCGCCCCCCCC
>OMKR01074102.1:0-13561 GCA_900302355.1 Cyttopsis rosea
ATCTTTTTCTGATGTCTGTCAGTGGATCTTAACAGCATGGAGGAATGTGAAAGAATCCACCATCACCAATGGGTTCCGAAAGGCCGGACTGCTGCGTGAAGAGAGCAGCGCAGCTTCAGAGGCAACTTTTCCTCGAGATGAATGCGAAATGGAGAGCGACACAGACACTGAAAAGGTATGTGACGAAGATTATCTGAGGCTGTTCGTCTCAGACACTGAAGAGGACGATTTCAGTGGCTTCAGTGCGCAGGAGGAAGAGGAATAAGTGACTTGTGGCTTCAGTGCACGGGAGAATGAAGCGACTTTAATAGTTGCGCTGTTACAGTGCGCGGGAAGAAAAATGGTTTGGTGTTCAGTTGTTTCAGTACGCAGGAGGAAGAAAAATAAAGTAACTTGGTTTTAGTGCACAGGAGGAAGATTAATAAAACCATAAATGACTTTTCTGTTTTGTTTGATCAGCACTTTTACTGCCGTGTTACAGGCACTGTTCGGAAACAATCAGTTCAGGTATATGAATAAACAGTTATGGTACAAAATCTTTCTATTTAAATGTCTTATTTCTCAGCCTGGATATCGGCGGCTTATAGTCCGGTGCGGCTTATATGTGACTAAATATATATTTCTTTTGAATTTTAGTGGGTGCGGCTTATATTTAGGTGCGCTCTATAGTCCGGAAAATACGGTAGATTTATAAATCCATTAAAAAGTACTGTAGTAAAAGTAAAGGTCCCCCATTCACCATTCTACTCAGCCTTTCCTTAGTGCAGTGACCTCTAAAAGTATTTATGGTCCAGTTTTAGTTGCTCCTCTTATTGTTTACAATTCTTCAAACTTACAAATTTACCCTTTTTACAAACTCTACACTGTATCACACAACTAAAGACAAATAGCATTTGCCTTCAAATTATATTTCAGCGCAGTACTTGAGTAGAAGTACTCCGTTACTTTCCACACCTGTATTGTATTTACCTGTCACCCTCCTCTCTCTCACCCCCAGAGTGTCCAGTTACAAATGAAGGCCCCAAGCGGAGACTTCCTGCCGGCCCGAGCTGCAGGAGTGCTGACACAGACGGTGCTGCTCAACAACCCCAGCAGGGTAGGGGTGTCAAGGGCGTGAAGTGTTTTTTCTGCTCTTATTCAGTTCTGACCAAGTTCATGGTTTGTGGAACATTTTAGATAAGATAAGACTTTATTAAACCCCGGGGAGAAAATTCAGGGTTATCCTGATATTACACAACATGTTCTTCAGTAATTGGAAAATGAAATATTATTTCACCCTCATGAGCATCTGGTAGATTTTTTTTACAGAGTTTAAACATAGATTCGATTTAGATAGATCGTGCTATTATTAAATCATTATACTATCGGTCTGTTGTGCTCCTAGGCTGCACATTGGTAAAACTAGCACTTTTCAAAAGAATCCTTTAAGTAAAGTGATGATCAGTTGTTCACCAGGAAGCTCTTCTAGAGAAAAGCTGTCTTGAGAAATATTCACCGACATTGAGGTTTCTAGAATGCTCTTGGACTAGCTGTGGTACGGGACACTTAAAAACTCATCCTGATATTAAATGAGGAAAGATGCGAAGAGGTACCAGTACCAGTGACTGGAGCTGATATCAATGTGCGTTCTTGTCCATCCTTGTGACCTCGTATGACGTAATATCTAAAGACCAAACGCTATTCTGGAGCAAAGGAATGTTCTGTACTGGAGAAGTCTGTTGTGGCCACTTGTGTCCAGATCTTAATCTGACCTTATTGAAGTTAAAAAGAGGTGCTACTGGCAGAGAGGGGTTGGGAAACAGCCTTGGTGATAGAAGAAACACTCTTCTATTACTTACTCTTACTTAATTACGATTACTCTCCACAAATAAAGACTTGGCATCAAAGGAGAGAAGAGTGGGAAAATGGTGTTGTCAAGGGTTTTTGTTTCCCTTTTTCGTAATTCTGCGACAAACCTACTTTTTCCTGCATTGATTTAATAAAATTCTGAAGATGTGTATCATTAAGGCCACAGTAGAAATGACAATTTGTTTTGCCATAGCTGTTGTAGGTTTCTGACAAACACACTTTAACACATTTTTTGTTGTCTCCTCCAGGTGAACCTCAAGATGAGAGTCCGCGTGTCCTACTCCTCCTGTCAGGGATCAACCTTCCAGGACACCGTTCAGATCGACTCCTTCCCCGGCTTCTGAGGCCCATCAGTCAAACCAGACAAAAAAAAAACAAAGTCCTAACAAGGCTTTTGCTACTGCAGGCGGGCATTCCTACATTACAGCTGACGTTCTTGTCAGTCCAAGTCTCTCGTATTTTTGTTTTTTGGTGTTTATATGGCTGCAGAACACTGTTATTTTACAGGACAGCGTGGCGGTACAACACTAGTCAGTATACCTCCTAAAAACCAGGAACAAGTGGGATTGGTGGCATTTCTGCTTTGGTAGAAGTTTTGGCCACCAAGCCAACTATCTGCAGAAATGACATAAAAATTCTAGTTTATTGATCTTCTACAATCACAACTATGCATACGATACCCAGTAAAAATTATTTTTACTTTGAACTAAGATTATTAAGATTAAAACTATACTATATATAAAATCATATAGATAATGACCTGAAAGTATACATTTTTGATCAATGCCCTTCCAAAAATATGTACTGTACCCATTGAAACTTGTTTTGGCTCCTAAGGATTTGTATGAACTGACACACATCACGATACCTTGTACACTACATGCATTAAGATTTTATCAGAGTACGTTTATGCTGTTGTTGCCTTTTTGCTTTATTTATGCTGGTCTGATTTATTGGGTCACATGAACCACTGGACTAGAGATTCTGGTGGAGAATTTGGTCAAACCCAACAACCCCATCCACCAACTGTCGTATCTCTATTCTCCCTACCTCTTAGCTCCTTCCCTGTGCCTTTCGTCCCCTCAAGACCTGAGGTATTCTCATATTACAACAACAAAAGTTTTTTTTAGGTGAAGACTTTTTACCTGTGAATGTGTAGCCATAGACACGTAATTATGTCCTAGCACAAGGCGTGCTGTCAACACCAGTGTTTCCCTGTCCATTGTGTCCTCAGTGGCTCGTGTTGGTACATTGATTCTAAACGTTACTGGCCTGGAAGCCAATGCAAGTGATACACGGGGGTATAAGGGGCACGAGACTGGACTGGCTACAAACATTTACATTTTAGCTGTAAAACAAAGCACAAGGAATTTCTGTCAACGTGGGCTACAGGTTGACTAAGTGATAAAAAAACATTAAGTATTCTAGCTGGACACTAATGGTCTTAAGAAACGCACCAATGCAATTCAAGGCAATTTTGAATTATGATGGCAATATTTTACCATTGCAGTGAACTGAATTGAACAGAATTTTTAAATCATCACGGTGATCATTATTGACCCCTACTGAAAAGAAAATGATGTCAAGGAAACCAAGTGCTCAGCCTTTAAGACTATCGCTGTAATTGGATAAAAGATGCCCCAGGACGAGAATTTAGTGTGATGTGTGACCTTAAAGATCCTGCCTGTCAATTTCTAATAAAAAGAGATTATCAAAATCCTTGGTAATAACTGGAACTGAGTGGATACCTACAATTAATGTATCATACAACAACACGATCAACGTCACCATTTAATCAAAATAAGCAATGTTCTTTTTTTAGTGGGTGGGTGCTCATATCAGGTTGCATTCAAAAGTACAGATGCATTACAGCAACATCCACAAAGGAGTTAGTATAAGAGTCCTTTTCATTGTTTTGTTTAGTTATCTGTGGCCGGGGAGCAGAGGAACAGGAACATCTCCGTGCTGTAACATGGTGAAATAGAGACAGACACCACAACAGTTGGCACAAGGCTGACTCCCACAACGGCGGCGCCTCATGTTTAAGTCGTACAGCGTGCACTGGTCAGCCCTCCTCTTAGAGCCAGTACCAGATGAAGAACGGAACCTCCCTGGATCTTGTAGTCCGCAGCAGTCTTCTCATCGTTCCTGGAAGTTGTCAAATGTATTGTTAAAGAGCAGAAAACGGCTCAGAGACTGTAAAACAAAAACCACTAACACTAAATTCAGGTGCTACAGCATCAGAAGGTTGATAGAAAAGTATAACTTAAAATGATTAACAAAACCGAAATGAAAATATATATACATACAAATCTATAAATAGAAGTTTCTAATATTCTGCCCCCCTCATGTATGTAAATAGGGGGGACAAAAAATTACAAACACCTCTCAATATAATGTAGTTCAGTACAACACCACATTTAACTATGACCTCAGTCATAAATATATAATTGAGTTTACACATTTCCGACTCCAACAGAAACTGAACATTATAAACTTCATAAAAGTAGAATTCATGGGAGAGCTGGTGTATTGGATTACATTGGATTGTACAGGTACACATAATAAAGTGCACACTGAGGGTATATAATATGGTATAATAGCAGAATCGTAGTGATAATAGTAATGGCTTCATAATAATCCTGTTAATAAATACAGCTGATATAAATAAGCGAGGGCAGAGAAAGATGCGAGACACTCACATCTGTTTTCCACTGTAGATTAGTCTCTGCTGCTGAGGTGGGATCCCCTCCTTCTCTTCCACTCTTTCTTTTATTCGCTCCACCTAAATAGCATTAAAAAAATAATAATAATACATTCGGAGGTTGCAGACAGAGGGGGAAAAAATGATTCCACACAGTAAATGAAGTAGTCACTGATCTTTGAGCTCATTGCATGCATTTACCTTGTCTGTGGGCTCTATGTCGATCTCAATCTCTTTACCAGTGAGAGTCTGGAACACAGTGTTTACAGAATTACATCTTTGTTTACTTAAAATGACATCCGCGACACGCTCTGTGCTTATTGCACATTCTTTCCATTCACGTCCACGGTCTTTTCTTTTAAATTCTGTATAAAACAATCAACAAGACTTTATGCTTGTGCGCCAAAATCTGATTGCCAAAACGTGATTTCAGCATCTACCTTGTAACTGAAAGGTTATTTATGCCTCAAAATGACATGGTTTCTTTCATGAGGGTTGTATTTATTAAATTTGGTCCTTTTTACCTGTTGAAATACCTTTAAAGGCCAAAACCAGTAATGTCGTGTTCCACTTGCCAAAAGGTGATTGCAGCTCCTACCCTGTGACTGAAGGGTGGGAGCTGCCTCAAAATGACTCGGTTTCACTCTTGATGGTTATGTTTGACAGATTATAGCCCACACAGTCCCTTTTACCAGTTGAAATACCTTTAAAGGGCTAATACAACCCATCAAATGGAGTTTGGCACTTGCCAAAAAGTGATCGCAGCTCCTACCTTGTGACTGAAAGGATGTTTCTGCCTGAAAATGACTTGATTTCATTCATGAGGGTTCTATATTAGGCAGATTACAGCACAACCAGCGGGCACAACCACTTTTTGGCGGACGATCACTTTTTGGCACGACACCGGCATTGTACGTCCACATTTCTCTGACACGGCGGTTAACGTAGCTGTAAATAACGTGTCTGAACCAGGAAAGACCACAGAGAATTATCATTTATAGTCCAACATTTTTTAATCTTCTTGCTCTCCGTAGCGCGCCTTACCTTCACTTTAATCAGCATGCTGAATGGCGAATGTAAGTTTGTTCCAAAAGAGATAATAAACAAAATATCGCTCAGTGTGCGTGTTGTGACCGGCAACAACAAACGGCGCTTCCGATGTGACTTCCGGTGTAACGTCACTAAGCTTCCCCCGCGCGTACGAGCCGAGCGCGGAACGTTCCGCCCCGAGATTAATTCAACACAATTTACGTACAATTTTAAATTATTTTACAGAACTGGCAGTCTTTTTATTATTATTACTAAAATTATAATTATATTAATCGAAGTGACTTTTTTTTTTTTTTTTTTTTTTTTTCTTTTTAATTTTCATATACGTATACAAATTTGCACAACTGAGTGTGAATGGTTGATACATAGGTTTATCGTTTATTTTATTTATATTTTGGTTTATTTTTGGTTTGGTTTGGTTGTCATTTTTCTCTGTTTTTATTCTAATTATTATTATTATTATTATTATTATTATTATTATCATTGCCTATTAATGTTTTAATGTGAGCTGCTCTAACACCATAATTCCCCTACGGCGATCAATACAGTGTCCATCCATCTACCTATCAAATGTTCCCCGCACCTCTCACACAGATGCTGGTCAATCAGCTGATTGGCCGCACTTTAAAATGCGCCGTTCGCCACCGAGCGTCCGGAACATTTGGCCATGGGGGCGCTTTTCCTCGGCGTGATTGTCTTGGTTGTAGCCGCAGTCGCAAAAGCAGGTATATGTCAATACCGGAACCGTTAACGCCGCATCTGCTCCACTACAATGGCTGCTCATTTTCCAAATACTAAGGTGCCCAATTCTCTCTGCAGACATCCACGTAGAATGTTTAAAAGACTCGATAAATATCACGTGGAAGATCCAGCCCGACCTGGTGCCGTATGCGGCCCGTCTGTTCCTTGGAAGCTGCATGCCGTCCAAGCTCTCCGTCCTCTCCACGAAAGACGGCGAAGCAAATTTCCAGTACAAGCTCATGGACTGCAAATTCAAAAGACTGGTAGCGTCGCGACTGCATGACCAAATGTGAATTTCCGCGATGACCTGTTGTTCCAGCGGCTCGTTCCGGTCGGTTTGTGCCAGTTTTTCTTTCTTCTCGTTTCCATAGATGAAGGGAAAACACCTCGTCTATCAAAATGAGTTGACTTATAGGCCACAAACGAAGCCTAATCCCGCAGCCTTCACATATCCCATTCAGTGTGTTTATAAGAGGTGAACTGTTATGTTTTGATTGAAAATCCAATATAACCTCTGCGATAAACGCGCAAGTGTATGAAAATGCCGCTTTTATTTCAGACCTGAAGGGTGGATTCCTCCGTTCCTGATTCCTGGTACAAGCGTTGCAGAGGGCCGAGGTGCACTTCTCTTCCACATGGCGCTGCTCAAGGGTGAATTCTCCGCCGCCGTATCTGGAAAACGCAACCCGTATGCGGGAACCATCTCCGCAAAGTGACCCTTCTCCTTCTCCGTAGAGGACCTGTCGGGAATAGCGGAGACGAACGTCGTTCCTCTGGGCTCGCTGATCCCGATATGGGCGGCGGTGGAGCAGAAGTCCCATCAGCCTCTGCTGCTGCTGATGGAGGACTGTGTGGCGGCCCCCACGCCGGAGCTGCAGCCCGACAGCCAGGTTCACCAGATCGTTGGCCATCAGGGGTACGTCGCCCCGAATGTCGGTGTCATTTCGAGGGCGCAGGAGACTAACACCCATCTTAAGAATTTCTCTTCTGTGAAACTTGCATATTTTTTTCCATAGCTGCCTCTTGGCGAGCAAGTGGGGGAACTCCAGTTTTCACCCTCGATACCAGTCCTCCGAACTCATTCTGTACCTTCAGGCCTTCAAGTTTTCTTTCTCAGAGAAGGTGAAGGGGAGGGGTGGCTGACGGTCTACGATTGATTAATTTTGATCAGAAAAATTTAATGAGTCCATTTCACCCCCACAGGTTTACATACATTGTAAACTGGCTGCATGGGATCCTGAGAACCTGAATGAGAACAAGAAGGCCTGTCATTATGTAAAGGGAAATGGAGGGTAACGACGGCTCACCACTTCACGTTGTCATCAATACTCTGCAAAACTGACTCTAAACGTGAAAACATTCCTCCTCCTCAGATGGGAACTCTTGGACGACCCGTTCCAGAACAGACTCTGTAGCTGCTGCGACTCGTCGTGCAAGAGCCGGTCCAAAAGAGCGGCGCAGTCGAGTATGTTGTCCTACCGTTTGCATTTTGTTCTGCGTTTCCTTAACCCTGAAACCTGCTTGACCCCGGACGATGCACCACCCCCCCCTTAAAGAATCCCAGGGCCTGGTTCAAACGTCGGTGTTGGGACCTTTGATCATTGACGATTCCGGCGCAAAGGCCCGAAACTTGTTGAGCAAGTCCCTCAGTGCGGAAGAAGGTCTGTCTGGATTAGTCAGCACAATTATTTCCTCAATTTGATTGTTTTCCAGACTTTTTTTAAGTGAAGCATTTGTGGAATATTCTGTTTAACTTTGGTATTGGTGAAATCTAATGGTCTTTCTGTGTTTGTTTGTTTTTTTGTAGGAAAACGCTCTAGGAAAACACCAACTGACGGAGCCTCGGTCTCTCCTCTGGCATTGCATGGGAATCATTTATTGACAGATTTCATAAAATGACCCTTTGTCCACTTGAATTAAGGTCACTGGAAGATTTGACTCAAAGTGGTAACGCCGGCTGTCATCATGGTTCAAAATAAAAACTTGACTCCAATGTTGCCTCATGTCGTCCTGTTCTTACCAGTTATCTTGTCTAAGCATTTCCTACGACCGAAATATCAAAAGCCATGTCTCTGAGGGGCTAAATGACACTGATCACGGTTGTACTTTTTGCATCAGGTGTGTCTTCTGGGTGACTACCTTTGGTTCAACTGATTGGATGTCTGTGCTCATGAGATTTGCAGCCCACTCCAATGTTTTTGGGCTGAAAGTTGCAATAAAGTTTAAGAAATTACAGGGCAGTGGTTGGTTTGCTTGACAAATGGGTCTTGGAGTGAATTTATTCTAAATGCATACTACTATTTTTTTTTTTTTTCACTAATTGCTAATCTTTGTCTTGGTATTCTATATGTAAAAGTATTCTTGCCCTTCAATTTGGAACACGCTACAAAATGTAATGACATTTCAGGCTCTTATCTCTAAATGTGTTCCCAGTTGTTACTGGAGCAGTTTCATCGAGGAAAGGGATTTCTAGACAACCACGTTTTTTGAAAGCGGTACCAGAAACCACAAAATATTTTGGATTAAGATGGTGTTATACAATTTTTTTCAATTAATCTCTTTTCCTTCTTTTTCAAGTTGCTCATGTTTCGTTTTGTTTCCACTGTATGTAGTTGCTTTTAAAATATGGCATTTGTTTTATATTGTGTCCTTTATTGTGTGATATTTTCTTGGTCAGGTCACTTGGAAAAATGTTTTCTCAATGCAAATGGAAAAAGTTTTACCGTTTCGGGATGATTGTTAGACATCTGGAGTTTGACAACTCATACACATCTGTATGTTCATGTGCATTGTCTGTACTGAATTGCCCAATACACTGCACTGTAATATTCTTTATGTAGGTTTTGTTTTGTATGGACGTCCTGGGCAGTTCTCAGATATAATTTAAAATTTCCGATTTTTATGAATAGTATAAATACAATAAAGGTTCACACAAGCAAAATGAAAATCACAATAATGCTTTGTAAATAAATGTAATTTTCTCATTCCCGATACACATTTCGGCCTGAAGGTTTATGCCACTGACCAATCAAACTTGGTGCGGAGGATAAAAGTTGAAAGGCCAATGGGAAAAGGTCATTGGAGTTTAATTTGAGGACCCAGTCTTGAGGGGCGTGATTCACACACCTGACATCGTTACAAAGAGCAGGTGAAAGAAATTAGCTGGATTTTGTGTGCAGTCAGAGGGAAATAAATCCAATCGCTGCTGTGGTCTCCTTGTGTGCGGTCATGATGGCTTACTTATGGCAAAGTGCGCTGCTTTTTGGCCTCGCAGCTGCCACTTTAGTAAATGCAGGTACTGGTTGTTTTTGTCTAATGAAGTCAAAAAACAATGTTGATGGAGGGCTTATGTAATGAAGTTGACCGAGCTGTTATTTGACCGTCCTTTGCAGATATCAAAGTGGACTGCATGCCTGACTTTATCTCAGTGGTTTGGACTGAGAGCCACCCCGAGGCAGATCCCTCTCTGATGCGTCTCGGAGGTTGTCCTCCCGCCAGCGTCTCTGCACAGGAGGCTTTCTTCCATGTGCATCTCAGTGACTGTAACTTCAGAAGAATGGTCAGTAAGCTACTGACCATTTTATATATATATATATATATATTTTAGAGCTGTCTAGTTGTGCTATAATGTCTTGTCTCTTAAAGGTGACTGGGGATCAACTAGTGTACAGTAATGACCTGACCTCTGTATCATCTCCTGATGGTACAAAAATGGCTTCACCCAGTCATCCGGTTAACTGTACCTTTGAGAGGTCTGTTGTCTCTAGATCTGAGTTCTCCTTGACATGATAAAATATGATTGATTTATTTGTTTACCTATTGTAGCTTTTAAGTTGACTTATTTGACCTGCACAGGCCTATAGATTGGGACCCTCCCAGGTATGACCCTGCTTTGCTCCAAACCTATGGTGAAGGAGACCTAGTGTTTCACATGGGGCTGATGAACGGTGAGTCTCTTGGTTTCAGTGACTCATGGGAGTTTTCCTGAAACGTTGCTGCCGTTGTGCAACAACCCGCACTCTCATCAACTCTGTCCGCAGATGACTTCTCGGGCCCGGCTGCCTCGTCCGCCTTTTCTCTGGGATCCCTTATCCCGATCATGGCAACTGTGGAGCAGAAGTCCCATCAGCCCTTGCTGCTGATAATTGACGAATGTGTTTCCACGACGACACCGGCGCTGCTGCCCGAGAGTGACGTGTACCCGATAATCACCAATGAGGGGTACGCATGATGCTGATGACCCTAAATCGGAGGTAGCTGAGAATTCATGCCATGCA
Organism: Cyttopsis rosea; assembly: GCA_900302355.1. Taxonomy (NCBI): domain Eukaryota; kingdom Metazoa; phylum Chordata; class Actinopteri; order Zeiformes; family Parazenidae; genus Cyttopsis; species Cyttopsis rosea. Next base: position 10,621 of record OMKR01074102.1, read on the forward strand.
TTTTGGTCGTATATTAAAAAACAATTTCACTATTTAGATGTCTTGTGGATAGCAAAACCACGCGCTCGCGATTTGAACAAAGAGTGACGGCATCTGAGATTCGCTTGTATATTCAAGCTTTTAAGTTCGCCGTCAGTGAAGAGGTAACAGTGCCGTAATTTCTGTTCCGATTTTTAATTTTACAAAACTCTTTGCGTCGCTTGCTTTGACTTTCCACGTGACCCTCGACAGGTGTTTCTCCATTGTAAACTCGTCGCTTGGGATCCCAGTGGTCTGGACAAGAGTAAAAAGGCTTGCCACTATGTCAAAGGGCTTGGGTAATCAACAATTCTCTTGCCAAACTTGACTCTTTAGAATTTGCATCACACGCCTGGCTAACGCATGCCTCCACAGCTGGGAGCTGCTGGATGACCCTTCACACAGCAATCTGTGTGGATGCTGTGAAGCGAGCTGCAAGTCAAAGAGGACGAGACGTTCTGCATCAGGTAGTCGCTTATATTTTTTTATTATCTTGCACTCGTATGCATGGCTGCTATATGAAACCAATGTATTAAAAACAGTTTCTTCCCCAGGAAACCAGGTGTCTAAAGAGTTAATACTTGGACCAATAATTGTCACTGACTCGGAGGCCTGATTTCAGTCGGTAAGGAATTGAGTATTTGCATTTTTCTCTGTTCTGTTACTAAAATAACTTTTTCTCTTTCAGGAAACTTCCAATTCCATCACTTGCCGCTAAGCTTTATTTTTTAATAAAAACAAAATGTGAATCTCTGACTTTGTATTTTTAGGCCCCATCGGCTTGAGTTTACAGCTCCATTGCTAAACCTTATGTTTAGCTGTGTGTGGAGAATGTGAAGTTTGATGGTTGCTATGACTCGCCATTTTGGGAGGAGCGCGTCCATTCAATTGCATAGAGAAATGGAGGAAGGGAGAGAAAGAATGGTTGAGGTTTCACACAAGGTGGCTGCAAGAATTTCTGAGGCAGTTTCTCACCCAACAAGACTGCCAAGCCGTCTTAACTCAAATTCGCAGTCAGAGTGATCCTCTGAATATGGCGGCTTGCTCCGGCAATGTCTCGTCAGCTTCACGTTCTCTATTGGGGTTGAATACCAAGTGCCTTTTCTTTCACCTCTGCTCTTTGGGTCATGTCTTGACACTGGAAACGGGAAGTTCTGGTGCTTCCTAATGAGAATCCATTATAGGCCGATTATGCTTTGGATGTATTGTGAGAATTGCATGAGTTTCTAATAAAATAGAATTGCTATTAAGGCATATGACTAATGCGAGATTTCAAAAGGGAAATGTAATTCTAAGGCTTAAACATTTGCCCCATTAGATTGCATTAAAGCACAGTGAGAAGCTGCAGCGAGGCTCTTAATTTACTTTACTCTTAATGATGTTTTAATGGGGCCTGGGTTGAGAAACCACAACCCTACCCCAAATTTAAGAGCAATTTCTGCATTCAAGGAGTTGGTTCAGTTCCGCTAAACCCTGACTATTTACCACAATTCTTGGATTAAGGCATGGAAAAGTTTGATCTAAAATATTCCCAACTAGGAAAACTTGATTTATATGGCTTGTAAATTTTAATTTGGGCTACAATGCGTTGATGAAATGTTCTCCTTTCAACGGATTTACCTGAACCCCTCAAATAGCGTATGACTGACTGAGCGCGTCTCTATGGAAGCTCGTATTTCCCACCCACCCTGAGACGCGAACGCAGCATCAATCTGGAAACTGCAAGTGACGTTAATAAACAAAATACACATTGACTTTAGCTGGCAGCCGAACGGCGCCTGTCCGCTTACGAATGTTTATTCCCCCAAATCGAGTGTATTGGTAGCGTTGTATAATTAACCCGACCGCGTTTTGGAAGTGTTACTACGTTATTATTCGTATTGGCTAATGTTGCTAGCGTTAGCTAAGGTCAACGTTAATTTACTGAAATTTAGCATAGCATAACTGTTAGCATAGTGGTACGTGTGTGTGTGTGGTGGGACATCTCCACGGTTATTTCCATGGAAAGTGCTTCGTGAGCATTTCCACGGCTCTCCTCACGCCTCCGGGCACCGATGGAGTGGTTCCACTGTAACCGCTGCTTCAGGAGGAAAGGAGGGAACTTCGTAGTCTCCAGCTGTGGTCACATCTGCTGTGGAGGATGCGTCGACTGCAGTACGAGGGGTTTATCTGCCGGTGCCGTCCTTACCGACCAGCGACCAGACTTAAAAGCACAAAATGACTCCTCCGGTGGAAGTAAAGGCACCACGTTGGCATTTCTACTGAAGTCAAAAAGTATATAAGTACTCGCTGTCCGATGTACTTAAAGTATTAAAAGTAAAAGTACTCGTCATATGCAGTGCTTTGGTGAAGCAGAGAGTAATAATACTGTAATAGTAAGAGTAATGATACTGTATCGGTAAGAGTAATAATACTGTAATAGTAACCGTAATAATACTGTAATAGTAACCGTAATAATACTGTAATAGTAAGAGTAATAATACTGTAATAGTAAGAGTAATAATACTATAATAGTAACAGTAATAATACTGTAATAGTAAGAGCAATAATACTGTAATAGTAAGAGTAATACTGTAATAGTAAGAGTAATAATACTGATATTAAGAGTAATAATACTAATAGTAAGAGTACTAATACTGTAATATTAAGAGTAATACTGTAATAGTAAGAGTAATAATACTAATAGTAAGAGTAATAATACTGTAATAGTAAGAGTAATAATACTGTAATATTAAGAGTAATACTGTAATAGTAAGAGTAATAATACTAACAGTAAGAGTACTAATACTGTAGTATTAAGAGTAATACTGTAATAGTAAGAGTAATAATACTGTAATATTAAGAGTAATAATACTGTAATAGTAAGAGTAATAATAGTAAGAGTAATAATACTGTAATATTAAGAGTAATAATACTGTAATAG
>OMKR01074104.1:0-11796 GCA_900302355.1 Cyttopsis rosea
CCTCGAAGCCTCCGCCCGGCAGCGCCCCCTGCTGGAGCCCGCGCTACGAGCGAGGTCCGAGAACGGCAATAACTCCCCCCTCCCCCCCAAATTTAACATTGAATCCATTGGGGTTGTCGTGGAAATAACCGCAGATTAACGAATGGCAAAATATTAGTTTACGCACATTTTGCAATTTGACCCAGGTTTTATGTCGGTTTAAAAGAACAAAGCAAATGGAATCAAAAAGCCGAGACTTATCCCTACGACCTAGTGGACTATTTTGGCACCTGCCGAACCAAGAGCCGGCAGCAGGTAGACTAGACGGCGTTGGCTCTGCTGGGCTCAGCTCCCCACCTTTCACACCAGCGACGGACGCTGCAACCAGCGGACAGTGTTAACGCTCTTCATCGGCATCTTCAATCTTCTGTTTTAATGTTTGTTTTAACGCCGCGGGTGTGGACGTACGTATGTATGTGTATATTTGAGAATATTACGAACTTCTAAAACCTGAGCACAAGTTTGGGCCTCGATTTTAATTTAATTGTTTTGTGTAATTCTATGCTGCAATCCAAAGAATAATCATGTATTATAATGCATTTATAATTTTTTTTTTTTATCATCCGGACAATAATCTCCCTGATAAGAAAATAATAAAAAAAAAAATCTGAAAAAAAGTTTGTTTTGTTTCTGAATGTTTTGGAAGATGATGTTTTGCAGGTGGATGGTGCCGCTTTAAAACGGCAAGCCAGGTGATCATCATTAATTTAAGATTGATCATGTTTTGAGGTTTTAAATGAATTCACCCGACAACCTGTCATTTAATGGAGATCTTGATGGTGAAAATACATGTACGGAGCAACTTTCAAGGGATGACGGGACCGTCTCACTACGAGCTAATTTACTGGAGTAAGTACTGTGTTAAATATGCTGCCGTTTCCTCGTATTATATTGATTTCATGCTTAGGAGGCTCCTACATTATAGGGTCCCTGTTTCTGGTGGAGTAAATAAGCCACTTAGGAAGCTTTCAGGGCATATTCATTCGTTCATGTTCACTCAATCATGCAGTAATGGACTCTTGGTTCATCAGAGACACACGGGGCCGTTTGACTCCAAGCACTTTATTACCTCGCGGATACAACAGCGATAAAAACAGCTTCAACATAACAAATTAGGCTTCTTCCAACAGATGAAAAAAAGGCATATGTAGTTTTCCTCTACATACTGATTACAAAACAGTCTACTGTCCAAAAAAGGCACTAAATAGTGAAACTGATAAGAACAGAGGTGGGGGTCTTGATATTGATCCTTGATACTGACCAATTTCAAACGGACAGAACGCCTACTTCTTTCATTTAAGTTATGTTGTTTGTTTGTTTTTTCCAAGTTAAGAGTTCAAGTCCAAAATGACGTTTTCAAAATAAAGGTTGAACATTCTTTTCTAACAAACTTATATCAAACTCTATTTTTCTTGTATGATTGTTTAATTACTTAATTTCGTTATTGTCTCCTTAGGATTGTAGAGATTTGATTTTAGAGATGAGATGAACTTTGGGTTTTTATTCATAACCCTAAAAATGGAGCATATATAACTAATGTACTTTATGATTTAATTCACAATGAGGGAATAGAAGCAATAGTCGTGAATCAACTGCCTAACGGGAGGCGAGCCCAAGGAATCTGAACTTTTTATTCCTAGGTCAGTGGTTTTTGAGAGACCCGTTATCAGTTCTATGCAGCTAGAAATTTCACAAATGCAAACCGATGATTTTACAAATCATATATATTTTTTAAAGGCGCTTTGAGGAGTTTTCTACACTTTACGCTATCTGTATACATTGTTTTTCCTTTTTTTGATGCATCGTTATAACCAACAGAAGACTTGAGCTGGGGCACTACCGCTTGTCCACTAGTGGTCGCTAGCGTCACCGGGAAAAAAAAGGAAACCCCCAAACTATTTGTAGTGTCTTTATATTTTGGTCTCTCTCCAAAGCGGAATCCGTTATGACGAGCCGTTTCGGGGATTTCTTGGCATCCGAGTGTTTGGGAACCAGTGATCTAGATTTTTAAGTTCGACATTTTAAAAACACAGAGGGACGTCGCGTCTCGATGTGAAGAGAGAGAAGAATCTGTACCATCTGCGGAATACTTTGTTTTTGTTTTTTTCATCAACACAGTCGAGGAAGACCAGAGGCAGATACTGCATGTTAGAACAAAATAAAGCAACAAAAAAAAAATTAACAATAATAAAAGACATCATTTATATTCCTGAAACAATCTTTAAAAAAAAAAGAAAAAAAAAAAAAGAATTTTAAATGAATCTCATGACTCACTTAGGGAATTCCTGCTTGGCAGAATAAAAAAACAAAACAAACATAGAAAATATTCTTCTTACCATATATAAACAGTATATATATATATATATATATATATATATCTTTTTTTAAATCTTATAGCATATATTTGATACAGATGACATTACGACGTGACTAATCTAATGACGCCTCAGAGTTTCAGAAACTCTGGAGGGGGAATTTAAGGACAGCTTGGCTGCCATTCAGTCGTTCAAGTTCAATGAGACGCTTATTCTGGAAAAAAATAAAAACAGCCCTGCGGAGACGGAACGGTGCGCTCTTATTACAAACATTATTTTCTACATGGAAACTGTCAGACTGTTCAGAATGCCCCAAAGTCGAATGCACAGAATTCCTGTGACATTCCTCAGACAGTAGATAGTTATTATCCAAGCTAGAGATCATAACTCAAAATATTGTACTTTCAAGTACATACAATTACACCAGTACACTTTCACACCCTCTTTTTTTTTACCATTATGTAGATTTTGGGTCTATTTGGGAGAGTTTAACAATGTATTGTTAACCTTTAATACATAGAGCAGGTTATATAGGAGCATAGTAAAGTGAATTGAAGTTATTACTCTTTATCGTCCCACGGCCACCTTGTGCCAATGACCAGAATACCGAATTTGCTTTGAATTCACAAAACATTTTCTTTTCCCCCCCATTGGATTAAAATACAGTTTTAGAACCATTGTGTCTTTGAGTCTGAGTGTTTTTTTTGTTTTTTGTTTTTTTTTAACTTTTTTTGCATTTATGTGTTGCGTGGAAGCACGGACTTCCAGGGTTTAGGAAACCACATTGCACTTATGTGCTTTAAAGGTGCAGTGTGTATAATTTAGCGGCCACTAGTGGCGAGGTTGCAGATTGCAACCAATTGAATTCCGCTCCGTGGAGGAGAATCCCTCTCTAGAGCCAGTGTTTGGTTTGTCCGTCCTGGGCTACTATAGAAACATGGCGGTGCAACATGGCGGCGTCTGTGGAAGGGGCTCATATAAAACGGCTCATTCTAAGGCAACGGAAACACGATTCTTATTTTAATGGGATTATACATGAATTAAAACACATTTATGAATATTATATTCCATTCCATTTATGCCAAGTCTGTTCCGCTAGATGCCACTAAATGTTACACACTGCACCTTTAAGCTTAAAAATAACGATATCAAAAACAACACGGAAGTCATGACACGGTTTGTCTATGGCTACACATTGCTTTAAAAAGATTTTGAAAATTTGACAATTTTCAGTTTTTTTTTTAACTAGCACTCACAATTCTTAAGCCTACAGTGAAGGTGATGCCTTATTTTGAATTAAAATGAAGGAGCTCTGAAATTCCCCATTGAGACTTTTACTTACTCACAACGTCCAGTTGTGGTGTGCGCCAACTTTAAACACTGTAGTCTGGTGGACACTGGGGATGACTGTTGGGAATTTGATTTATTTATAGTTGGTCGCCAGAACTTAACTTTAGAATTTAGAATGAATTTCTCTCTTTGCTGTCTGTTTGATCACATTGAAGCGGTTGTGTAAGAACCAAGGTGGTAAGCTTGGAGCTGAGGGGAGTTACGGAGCTAAACTGAGGTATTTGTGTCGTTTTTATATTGATATTAAACTACACAAATTGATATTACCCGACGGTAGTAGTAAGTTTTACCAAACTGTTACAGGCCAAGATTTCCATAACGATCCAATGGACCATCAAAGCTAGTCAATGGGGCCTTAGTTAGCTACAGAGGCGCCATTTACACTAATCATTCCACACGGCAGAATAATATCCAATTAGAATTTATTCACTTATCCGTCTTGCTTAGCCAGACAGTACTTGGATAACATGTCCGTGAGAGGGCGTTCAATGCTTGTTGATCACCTCTCCCTGCGAGGAGTCGTCGGATAAATTCCCCAAAATGCCCCCGAGGGAAACGGTAGTGAGAATGATCTGGGGAATACTTCCTCATACGCCAGCGCCAAATACCGGAGGTTTGGGCTCAATCTACGATAGGCACCTCGTCTCACTCGCGCTCCCTTCCGCGGTTTTACTAGGTATCGTGTCGGGTTTCTGTCCGTGTGGAGGCTGCGTGGGTCTCCTCGGGGGTTTCTACTTTCCGCCAATCTCCAAGACGGTTGGGCTAATTGGAGACGCCAAGTCGTCCACAGGTATGAATGCTTCGCCGTGCAGGGGGTCTGAGTTTCTATCCGTTAGCGATTTGATCAGCTGAAGACTGTCAATGAGGTAAAGTGTTGACCAACGTGGTCACGGGTACAGGTAAAAACCAGGGGGAGGAATCCGCAGTAATCCAAGTGTTCCCATGGGTTGTCTGGTCAAAGTCGGTCACGGGTACTGACCAATGGAAAGCTTAGAGGATGGCGAAATTAAAGCAAAACTCTTCTAAAATAATCTGTCCTTTAAATATGTTTTAATAGAAAATAAAAATGGTGTGTTTAGAACACATAATATGTAAAGCACGTATATTTATACTATTTAATAGTACAGATATGCATTGGGTTTGGGTGAAACGCGACAAATCCAAGATGTGTTTTGATTGGCTCATCTATAAAGTCGATTGTTCGTTTTCTTACTCCCATATTCCATGATTTCTCCCGAGAAACGCAACGCTCCCTCACAGCCAGATTGTCCACACATTTCTGTCGCCATTGTAAAAGATAGATCACGTATCGTGCCGTTCTGCTTTAACAAAACCAGACGTATTACAACTAGACCTTTGAGGAAGACCATTGGTGAGAACTGAGCAAACTGAGTTTTGGGATTAACGCGCTTTAAGACGCCCACACAAGAAAGACGTGGCAGTCCCATGAGGGGTGTGAGATTAAAAAACATTTCTTTGTTTGTTTTTAATCGGATCGAAATGGAGAAACTCATTAAATGCATAACAGGAGTAGCCAGAAGGTTACGACACAACATTAAAATCATACCGCCACCTCGTATAAAAACAAATAAAAATGACACGTCGCCTTTATTCTCCGGCTTTCTCATTCCAAACGTGCCGTTTGATGCCAACATTTGACCTTTTTACTCCTGGATACTTGTGATGTAGGTCTATACTTCTCTATTGCACTTACTATCGTTAAAATATTTGTAAATTTAAAAAGAAAAAAAAATTGCTACAATTAGGTGTTGAAAACAAATTTAGCTCAACTTCAACTTCAGTTGATGTCTTGAATGTGTAGAAACGCGCGCGCGCACACAGTCTGGAAGCAAAGTATTTTAGTGTTTAAATCTTTCATCGCGTCCATGTCTGCCAGAAACACAGAGGACTCTTAGGAGGAAAGCGCTTATAAATAAAGTTTCACTATATCGTCGCTAAAGGTTGTATTGTTGCGGTAATATTGTGGTAATGTCGCGGTAATGCCTGGAACAGTCTAGAGTAGCAGGTAGGTGTTTGGAGGTAGGGCTTGGAGGTATCTGTGGGTTGAATACCAGCTTATTACCGGCTTATTATTCCCGAAAAACACAACCGAATATCAACACACCTCTTTCTCTTCCTCCATTTCTCCACGGTTTCCCCCCCATTCTCTCTCTCTCTCTCTCTCTGTCTCTTCTGGCGTACATTTGAAGATACGCCGTCTTCAGCCTTCCTCCGTCGACTCCGTCTTGATGTCGTTTTCCGCCACACCCGCCGTCGTCACCGCCGCCGCCTGATTGGCCAGGGCCAGGATGCTGTGATTGACGGCTGCCATCTCAACGGCCAAGCTGATTGGGTCCTGGGGCTCGGCGAGCGCCGATCCGTGATTGGTGGGGTCGTCCTGCGGGGAGGGGGAAGGGGGAGACCAGGACACGCCCGTCACTCGAGAGCCGTCCGACTGGTGCCCCGCCCCCAACCCCAAGGAGCGGGCGATCAGAGAGCCGCCCCGCTGTCCGGCCACGCCCCCTTTGGCCAAGGCGGGCCAGGCGGCCAACCAGCTGGGGAGAAGCGAGGGCACCTGAGGAGAGGGAAGGAGGGAGTGAGGGAGGGGAGCAGGAGGAAGGTGAGGAGTGAGGGAGGCGATAAGGCTCCGTCCAGGGATCCCAAGTGTTATGGAAAATTCACATTCCAGACCGGGGGAAAGCCGAGAATTTTGAACGCCCTTACCCTTGGGATCGTGGAATGTTATGAAATTTGATTTTAAAGGCCAGAAAAACCTTTATGCAGTTTTAAGTATACAGTAGAAGCTCATTTACAAAAACCCAGTCCTAAATCAGTCCCCGTCCTGATTTGGCTGGTTGGTGAGATAGGGTAATTGAGGTCCGGATGAACAGGGTTCTATCCACTTCATTTTATTCTGCAGCCTTTGGGAAGATTTTATATAATCTAATATTTAAGATATTAATGTCATTCACATTGAGAAAAAAGTCAACAATTATCAATTTTTTTGGATGCAGAATTTACAAATTCGGTCATAAGGCTCCAAGACCCATCAAACATTCAATTGTTCAAACTTGATGCAGATCAGAAAGTGTCAAGCAGAGTCAGACCGACTTAAAGGAAAACTGGTATTTCTTTAACCTAAACCTTATTTTGAGATCATTGGGAGTCGACCCTAGTGATGGGCATCGGTGTTGGTTAAATTGATCCAGTGTGGGAGAGAATAGCTTGCAATGTGGCAACTGCGTCCACGAAAAACGTCGAATAGCTGAAGGTACAGTATGTACTAGTAGTGTATAGTACTGTATCTGTATCTCAATTCTGGATCCATTTCACAGATTCTGATGGCTGCTTGACTCCCAATGATGGAATGAGGTTAAAAAATACCTTTTCCTTTAAGTACTTAAGTACTTCCTTTAATTTGAACATATGAATGAATTTGGACCTGGTGATTTTAACGATACGTAATGTAATGTTAGCTACAATTCAATAATAGCGAGACAGTCCTTGACCAGAGGCTACACTACTTGATTTCTTTGCTGAAGGATTTGGAAGTTCCAAGGCCATATTAAATTAGATAACTCGCTGCTCGCAAAAGGAGTCTGCTGCCCCTTGCCTCATGTAACGGCTTTGCTGTATGAGTTATTAACATCATTATTTAACCGCATTATGCTGTATCTCTGGTTTAAGTTATGGGAAACGTTTTAGGACTTAAGACTTAGCTGCTAAGCCGACTTAATATGTGCACTGATTTGTTCATGGTTTACATAGAAAAAGGCCTATAGGAAGTCATGGAAAAGCCACGGAACTTGACCTGGCATTTACAGCGGGGAACCCTGTCTATATCAATACTGCAGTACGGCTGGCATTCAAACTCTACCTGTGTGGGAGAAGACAGATCCACTCGACTGAGTCCAAACACTCTGCTCGCCGCTCTCTTCTCAAACAGAGACGCCTCGCAGCCCTGCAGCCAGACAACAAACAAATCTCAAGCAAAAACGGGAATTCTGTGAACCGCTCACTCACTCAGCTTGGTTTTACCAAGACTATTCGCGCCACCCTTTCTGACCTGGTAGTAAATGGGTTAGGCCCCCGTCACGAGAGAGAGCGGTGTCTTGCACCAAATTAAACTGACTTCAATGCAATAATCCCAATCAGTGGATTCTTTGGTGAACTTTGACATTTGAATAAGTAGCGTCCAATGAGGGCAACGCTGCTTTTGGCCGCGTTGACCTCTAAAGGAGAAATGGAAAAAATGGAAGAAGCTCTAATTTCAGCTCTGTCACATCATCCATTCTCCTATTTTATAAAATTCTGCTCTGCCAGAACTGGACTACATGTCTATGGGGTTGATACCAGTAAAGACCGTTAAACATTGGTCACCTGACAGAAGAGGATGAGACATTCAATAGAAGGAAAGTTGCTACTAGATTTGCATTTCAACTCTTAACTTACAGCGAGACGTACTTCCTATATGACTCTCTGGCCCTATCGTGGGGTTACCTGGTCTGTAAAATCGTTCCCGTCCACATCGTCACTGTTGGACTGTCCTCCTGGACTCTGCACATCCATGCTGTGATTCTCCAAGATGGCTGCTTCTTCAAAGAACAAAAAACCCAGTGTCACACTTTGCACAATAGAGCACTTATTCAGGAGTAGCAGCAAGATAAAACACATAAAGAACTTGAATAATATCTAAAACTATATACAGTACAACTGCAGGACTCAAACACACACACATACTCCTGGACAGACAGAACCACACACATAGGTTTTTGGGATGATGGTTAATATTACCGATGTTCGCACGTCTCTTGATCTCTTTGCGTCGGTTTGCGAACCAGTTGTAGACCTTCAGAGAGGTGACCCTCTCCAAGTCAGACAGCTTCTTTCCTGAAACACACGCAGAATCGTCTTTTCCGCGTTATCATGCAGTCATGAGTTTAGGTTTTACATTATAATAAAGAAATAACATGATATCCATCGTGGTAATTTGGATGGGATTTTGAATATATAAGCAGATATGGTGTCAAATTTCCCAAGGCCTTAGATATTATGTAATCTAAATGTTTCCTTCTTGCTTTTGTGTCACAACACTTCTTGGAATTAATTGACACATTGTTTTCACTTCGTTGCATTAAAAGTGCTGTTATCTTGCAAGCTATCCCAGCAAACAGCTGCGTGGGCTGCAGTCCTACTTCTGGCCTACCTGGTTTTTGGATGACAGCGTTGCAGGCGTTGGCGATCTCCTCTCGCTTGGCCTCGTCGGGGTACTGGTTCTCACAAAAGTAGCTACGCACACATACACAAAACAGTTCATTAGCTCAGAAAAGAAACCACGTTTTCAACCAGTTCTCTTCAGGTAGTGAGTCCAGAGACAGCACCCCAAAATACTGAGCGTGCTCCGACTTCCTTTGCCATATCTACTTCACTTGGCCACTAGCCACAGAATAAAACAAGCTCTTAACCAGTTCTCTCCAGGTAGTGTGATACAGCCCCACACTACTGAGCCTGCTCTGGCTCCCTCCCCCTACCAAGGCCACTAGGTTAACCGCTTTGCTAGTTAGACAGCCAGCTCTAGCAGTAAAAAAAGGTAGCTTAACCACCGGTTACAGTGGGCTCTCAATCAGGTCCCTACATGTAGGAGTCCAGAGCTATAGCAATAAACTACTGTGGTTGTTTTAGATGCAGAAGAACTCGCTCTGTGTTCTCAACTTCCAGATGAGCGAACATCTGTGTTTTAATGACTATGAATGATTTTCTTTTACAGGACTGTCTGATTTACAAGGTTCCTCCCATTCACCATGGTACAGTAAGGATCAGTTTTGTCAAAAGGGTACATGAATTGGATCTATCCTATTAGTCCTACTATATTGAGACCATCCTGAAGAAATCTCTAACTACCTAGTAAGCGTCCTTGCCAAAGAGATCAACCCACAAGCTTCCTTTACCTCTCCATGACAGACAGACACTCCTTCCGCCACGTGAACCGGCTGCCCCGGCGCAGGCGGAAGCCGGTGGGGGTGGAGCTTAGTGGGGGCGGGGCTTGGTGCCATTCCATCATCTCCTCAATGGCCAAGGGTGCTGCTCGCATGGCCAGAGTGGCACCTGAGGACACACCCACAGCACGTCACATACCGTCACAGTCATGGATCGGGAACAGAACAGGTTTGAGTGTGAAACGTTACATTTACACGTTCTCCATTACACCACTGCATCCAAATGATGATGTCATTTATTCATTCAGACATTTAGTGACAGATTGAGAAAGTGTCCCTTCAGGGCCTTCCACTTCCATCTCAATGTTTGCCATTTCCACATCTAAAAAAAGCCCTCACAAGTTCCGTTGACAGTGTGACTGATTTTTATTAATCACTCGCACTTATTTGCACCTTGCCAAAGCGTTTCCTAAATCTGACTGCAAAAAAAATCTTTGGAATTCATGGTCAATATAGTTTATATAGAGTCCATGTTCAGAGTTTTCCACATTTTTAACCTCTTAAGCGCTGTGGACCCACCGGCAGGTCCATGGCGCAGTCCGCGTTTGACGAGCTCTCACAAGCTCAGATTTAGAAGTTGCTGGTAAGCTTCCGGTTCATGTCATGCTAACTCACTGGGAAGCAGGCTTAATAAAGCTCCCAAGTCGGCGATCTTTTTTGACAAAAGGAAATGGGCATGACTATTTTCAAACGGGTCCCTTGACCTCTTACATCTGGATATATGAAATTTGGCTCATTAGAACCGCAAGAGTCTCACCTTTACAGCCATGCCGGACAGATGTCAGCTACACAGGGTAAACAGAACCAGTTCTGCATGCAGTTTTATTTTCCCTATTTGTGCACACTGTGGTACCTACACACACATACAACAGTTATGGAATTGTATAAATTGCTACAAAGCGGAGACTCTTGTGAATCCAAAGAGCCCAACTGCATTCATGTGGGATGAAATATGGCCTCATAGTAACCATTTCAATGTGATGGCAGCATTTTTTTTATTTTTTGCTTGACCTTACTGTATAAAATGACCTATTGTGACCTCTAGATTCTGGGTCTACAGTTACATGAGGTTGTGATTATCCTAGACACCCAGACCATTCAGGAAATGTATGGGATGTCCAGGTACATTGACGATAAGTGGGTCTTTCTGAGCCAGATTATTGATGCTGCATCACAGCATTAAGTTTTCTAAAGTCTTTTTCAAGGTCATGAGGTCTTCAGGTGGTCTTTTGGGGGGGGGGGTTGACCCTTTTCCCCCATTCGAGTGGTCAGAAATGGCTAGAAAGTGTACCAAAGCTGTGTAATTAATGGCATCAACCCACAACTTGGTGTAGCAACTAATCACACATAATTGAGCATGGGAATGGCAACATTAGGCATGAGGATAATGTTTAAAGCCCCTTTACACTGAAAATATTAATAGTTTTATTAGGCGCAATTAAATATGTCTATTACCTTTTAATTGATAGATAAGATTGACATACAGTGTCAAGCTGCATCTCAAATGATTCCTTAGGGTCTCAGCTTTCTGAAGGTGTAAGGCACTTGTATGTGCCACCATGTGCTGATGTCATGTTTTTTTTTTTTAACCTATGGCACTGCTTGCAGCAATACACAGATTATACACTCACTCATGATAACTGAATTACCACCAAGAATTGAAAACTTTGAACACAGCCTTTTGATCTTAAGCCCATTGGGTGAGTCAGGTGTTCATATAGAAAAACATACCCATCGATCTTTTCTACTTTGGCTTTCAATTATCGACGCTAGTCAATAACGTGGCCTTGCATTGGTGAGAATCATTGACATTCAATTACTAACCAAACCGTGGATGCCAACTATCCACATATTCAATTTGGAGGGGAAAGCAGGAATTGGCATTTGCTGGAGGTGGCCTTTAGTACCACGTTGGAATGAGCCCTGTATTCGATCATAAAAATAATTGGATACAATTTGCTTTTCTTTGTGCCGTTTATGGTCACAAGGTCTGCCCTCTACTTCACTGGTCAAATTCATCTGACCAATCCATGATCAGCAAGCCCTTTACGACCAGTAATATAAATATAATTGCAGATATTATTTGGAAAATCTGC
>OMKR01074106.1:0-14099 GCA_900302355.1 Cyttopsis rosea
CTCCTTTAATTCATCCTCTGGAAAACGAGCATCCATGTGATCACACAGCTTACTAATAAAAAGAGTAATCTCACCAGTATTTCTGCCATCAGCTGATGAGGTCCCCATTGCCTCTTTGACACGGTCGCTCCACTGTACATCCTTCTCCTTCAAGTATTGGGAACGCAACTTCTCAATTTTTGCTCTAGCAAAGCAGTGTCCTTCCATCACAGTCAGGTTGCGTCTTTGTAAAGTGAGGCAGAGTTGTGCTAGCTCACCCAAAACATCTCCCAGAGCAGTGATAGTAACCTTGAATTTTGAATCACTCAGCTTTTTGTAGCAGTACTTTGCCACTGGATCTCTGTTATCGGTGAATTCTCTTTTACAGAATTCTGTAAGCACAGTGTAGTTCCTCAGAACAGCATTGACAGCTTGGTGCCGCGACAGCCATCGCACTTCGTTCAGAGGCCTGAATGACAGTGCATCTTCATCAAGAATCTTTGCCAGGTCCTCCATTTTGCCCCTCTTCACAGCGGACCGAGAGAAAGTGGAATAGACAGTTCTAAGAAGAGTTTCAACATCTCGCATCGAAGGCACATTTTTCCAGGCATCATCAATGCCCAAGTCCTCTCTGTGGGCCACACAATGTTGTTCAGTTAGGTGTGGTATTTGGCGCTTTAACAAAGCTGCAACTCCGTTGTGTTTTCCTAGCATTACTGAGGCACCATCGGAGGTCAGCATCACCATTTTCTGCATGTCCAGTCCATGTTTGGAGTAAAACTGAGTTATTCCTTGCACAATATCCTGAGCAGTGCATGCTGTCAGCTGGATGATGCCACCAAACACAGTTTTGTAGTTAACATCATTTTCCTCCCTGTATTTAATATATATGACTAGCATTTTGTGTACTGATATGTCTGTGCTCTCATCTACTATCAGGGTATGCCAGGGTGCATTTTTAATACTGCACATAGTCTCATTCTGCACTATCTCATTGATTGAGTTCACAAATTCAAAGGCATAGTTTTTGCTTCGCCAGCTTTCTGGTATACTCACATACTTTGCCATGTGATCGTGGATTTGTTGAACTGACAGCATTGATGCATTCATTTTGATGGCAAGTAAAATATTGTCAATGAGAACTTTAACTTGTTCAGGGTCCGATTTTGTTTTGTGTGACAGCTCGTTCCTTTTCTCTCGGTCTTTTGCGCTCTCCCGCAATAATGTACTAATCCCCTGTCCCATCTTGAGTCTTCGTACAGTTTCGACAGCTTTTAAATGACTTTTATGCTGAACGTGACGCTTGAGATAGTCCAGCTTCCATTCAATCCACATTTTTCCCTCTGAAAACTCACTTGCTACTTTGGCATCGCTGCATGTTTTGCAGAGTAGACCTTTCTCACTTGAAAAAGAAAAAATCTCACCCAATTTCACCGCTTTTTCTTCAATTTGCACATACTCCGACAACCATTCCATCTTAAAAGAACTGCATTTCTTTTTTACTGTGGCTTGGTGAGTGGATGTGTCGCTGCCTGTTCGTTTCGCCATGATGCGGGGTTTGTATTAGCATCTATTAACCTGCTAGCTAACCTGCACGGCGCATATAGGCAGGGCCCAGACGCAAGCACCGTCAATGCCATGATTGGCTTTGTACCGTAAGTGAACTGTATCGTATCATTGGCTAGACACCTGTCACTCACTGAGTGAGAAACAAAAAAACAATATTATTGGGCGAATTAATTAGATTAGATTAAGTCTAATATTAGATATTAATTAATACGTTATGTTGATGTTGTTTATGCGCTGGATAGATTTTCTTGTGCGCTGAGAATGTGCGGGCAGTGCGCGATTGCGCACGCGCGCAGCTTAGAGGGAACATTGACCATAACCCAATGTTATTAAATCAGTGATCATTTTCAACCTGTCCTAATAATAAATAAAATAAGTAAATAATAAAATAGCCTCCAGAGAAGGAAGGAACTTTCTCCAGCCGGTCTCTCCCTGCCCACGCGTCTCCGCGCTCCGGCAACACCGGTCCACAGCTCCGCTGTCTGCACCGTCCTCACCGAGGCTACCGGGTCTATCTACTCTGTCTTGGATGCAATGGTATACAAATACCATCTGTTGTATGCCCTGACTGCTGACAGCACAGGTTAAACAAAAAACTTTAAAACCCTTGTGTGGACCATGTGTAATGACTGAGAGCTTTCTCCTTTAATGGAGAATGACTTTCGATTCACATACAGTTGTTTCATTCTTAGCTTTTCTTTTGTTATTCATGTGTGAAGAGATTTGACCCATTAAACAAGATAAGACCAAGCGTGAATCATGGCTGACTCTCAAGGGTCAAACTTCTGTCAGTTTACTCTCAGTAACCTTATCATAAAGGTTATCCATGACTCTGCGCTTTTCCGACCATATTTTATGTAACTAAATGGTGCAGGTAGAAGTAACATAACGCTTACAGGACCATAAAATCGGGAGTAAAACGGGTTACGAAAAACCTTTCTATTTTGGATGCAGCTCTATTAAGGATGCACCATCAGAAAAAAAAGGAAATGGCCTGGTTGCCTTACTCATTTTTAGTTTTTTTTTTGACATACTGTACCAAGGCTACCGGTAAACTAAACAGGTCAGAGTTGTCAAGTTGAATGTGGTAATTCTTTAAAAGAGAATTCGGTATTTTAACAAATGAAAATCTATATATTTTTTTTATCCAGCGACGAGACAGTGAACTTTCAACTGCCTGGAGTGTATTGAATTAGACACATACAGTCACTGACTACATTTTGTAATCAGTGACTAACCACTCCGGACTGGAGAACACCAAAATTCCAGACAGTGTGTGACACCCTGGATGGATTAGTGGGTGGGTATTCACAATTGATGAGTGGCCCGCCCATTAATGACGATAGAAGGGGAAACACTGCATTTGATCAAATACTATTTTCAACTGTAAGTATAGGCCAAGAGCACTGCGCCAAGAGACTGAACTGTGGATCTCATCTATCAATCATTTTGCATGCACGCTGAATTGTATACTGTATTTGTGTGAAAAATGCTTTACTGCTTAAATGTCGCTCTGGATATGGCACCGCTTTGTCAAGGTGCATTTTGTCAATAACTAGATGTTAATAAAACTCAATTAATCATAAATCAAAAGTCTGTGCATGGTAATAACCAGTCTCATAAATAAACATAGCCTACTTAAAGTTGTCAGGCTGCCTCTGACATATCTGAGATTTACTCAGGAATCAAAAATGACAGGGGTTGAGAGAGGAAAAAAATGAAATGGATGAGAAACAAACACTACAGGCTATAGCTCAACTGCTGCTGAATAGAAACAGCTATTGTTGATGTTTAGTGATGGGGAGTAATGCATTTGAATTGCCAATTGAATCGGTGATTACATTATGAAAATAATGGTGAACTTTATGTGTAAAGTCCTCATTGCATTCTCAAGTCATACAGCAAAAAATGTGTTTTAAGAAACGAATAAGTGACGCCACTGTTGGGTAAAAATCAGGCAGGGCTTTACAGCCTAGAGAACCATGATGCAAAGGTCCAATGAAAGGACAGATTTACAACGTGGACGCTGGAACTTCACACTCAGCATTCAGTGAAAGCTCTCTGTGACAGTTGGGGTTCATCTGGCGCCAGGTTCTGGTGCATTGCATTAGCTGTGGATTTGGAAGCCAGTAATGGGCAGGGACGGCAGCTTGAGGCTACAGTTTTGCCGGGTGCATTCGAGTCATATCCAACAACTGTGTCAGAAACTTTAGTTCAGAAAATAAAAAAACTATAAGTGTGTGTGTGTGTGTGTGTGTGTATCTGTATATATCTGCTTATACTATGATGGCGACATAAAATGAACAAAAAAGATAATTAAATTGTTAAACGCAATTATTAGTTTGACAATTAATCGTCAACTACAATTTCATGATCATGACAGCCCTACAGTTCTGCGGCGTCTTCAGTGTGTGTTGCGTAGTACCATTTTTACGGATATGCAGAGCAACCGTGGAACTCTTCTCCGCCAGTTGTCTGTCTTTCCACCAACAAAGAATTGAATTGTATACTGAAGATAGTTCACAATTCCAGGCGTGTCTGAATGCCACCGTCCTTGGAGAATTGTACTAAACTGCTAATAAAAGGAGGGCAAGAACAAGCATTACTTTTGCGTTTGCATTTGACAAATTCTAGGATTGATAAAATGTTGGTTTTTTGTTAGCGTATGAATGTGTAAAATGGTTGGATAACATTTTAAGGAAAAGGGGCTTTTAAAACAATGATTGATGTTGACAAGTCTTAGATGTACAGTATGTAATTTAGAGTTGATTTTAATATCTCTGACCACACATTAGAGGAAATCAATATTTGCGTTTATTTGGTGTGAGGAGCCTTGTATAGCAGTCAGCTAAAAAGCATTTCAAGGGCATTGTAGTTTTTGATAAAAAGTAATAAACACACAAAACATAAAGAAAAGTCTGTGCCAAGATTTACTCAATTCAAAAAAGCACCATATGTTTGTCATTTTATTAAACAAGACACATACGTCTAGTAGCACACATAGAATGTGGACTACTAATTTTCTGTCTATAATGGTGACCTTTTGGGACTGACTAAACCACGGCATGAAGGATAAACTGTTCACTGCATGAATAAAAGAGAATAAAAAGCTAATCACGTAAACAAATATAAATAAACGTTAATGAAAGCAATGTAGAAGTTGACAGGCCATGACTGGATGGGACCCAGAACCCCAGCGCAGGTTGGCCCTACTCAATACCCACAATAGCTGTTATCTTGTTTACAAAGCGTTGCTTTGGTGTCTCTTACTGATGCCTAATCCTCACTCCATCGCACCCCGCCCTCCTCCGTTGGCAGCTACAGTATGCTTTGTATTCAGCTGATGAAGGTGAATTGAATCGGCAAGGTCACATATTTGTCATCATGGCTGAGGAAAGGAGACTGTAAAGTAGGCTTCAAGTAGTAGCAGAAGCAGTGTTCACACAGAGGCAGTGGGTGGGGAAGTCTTATGAATGAAATATGAGTTAAAAGTCATTAAAATATATAGAAACACATTAACTGTTCCTGTACAAATCTTTTGTTCCAACAAAAAATTTCAATATTCTATAGTGTCAATCCAAGTTGGTGCTGTAAATGTATTTTAACACAGCCGTAGGGAGGGCATTGATTATTTGCTTCAGGGCAGCTTGCTGTTTTGCTGACACCATGTTGCATGACCAAGGACACTAGTGAAAGTAGAAGATGAGCGGGGCCTCAAAATGGCAACCTAATGCTACTGTCTTTGTGCAGCAGATTATAAAATAGTCATCAGACAATGCTTTTTAAGATGGGGAAACAGCTGAGTCGGCCTCTAAATGCATTGGAGAGAGCAAGATAATTATTATGGGTCCAGAGCTGTCCAAACTTGTGTATTGTTACTGTTGTTATTGCCTCTTTTTTTTTTTTTAACTATGTAGGATAGAGTGCTTGTGAAGTGAACAAGCACAAGTTATTGTGACAATTTTCATGAATTGCACAGTAGTCTGTTCTGTGGTGGCCTATTTTTTCTATGGAGTTCTGAATTTCCCCATGAATGTGCTCTACCTACTGAATTGGGGTCAGTGCCCATCAGTGCTGAACACGGAGCTGTGTAGACTGACATCTAAGCAGATTCTTCATTTCACAATATGGCTTACATTTTAGGGCCACTCCCATCCAGAGCATTGCGATGAAAGTGAGGTTATAGAATGATCATGTTCAAATGAAATGAAAAAAAGCACAACAATGGGAGGTAAGAGGATTTTTGTTTTGGCCTGTTTTCAGGAAATTAAAAACATAGCATTTGTTTTCCTCTTTGGTCCGCAGTATCTCTAAGGACAGGGGCATATACTGTATTTAGCTCATGCTTTCAGCAATCTTCCACCTCCTCTATAGAATTAGGCTTGTTGACAAATGATACTCAGGTTCTTGTATTTATGCTATAAATGTCTAATAAGTAAATAAGAGGTACTTGGCTTGACACATAGTTTGCAGGCCAAGGTGAAAGCTTTGGAATAATGGTGTTTTAGTGAGCCAATTTAAATACTCATAAATACGATAGTTTGGTTTTATATGATTTGATTCTGGCCGGCAATTAATTGGTAGACAATTATTTGCTGGTGCAAAAAGTATTTGTTGACATTGGCAAGGTCATGCATACATGTAGTAGAGGCTGCATGAATGTGAGAAATGCTAGCCCTGATCTGGCTTCATCAGATGAGTATCTGAGTTCACCTGTGCAAGACCTGGAAGTAACACAGGCTCAGGGATCTGCAAAGTCCCTGTCAAGTGTATCCCTGCCAAGCCACCGCTGCTTTGTCGTCATCCATCTGTGTGGTCTTCTACACAGCAAGCATGACATACTGTATGTATGTGACGGGTTGCCTCACATTTTAAACGGTAGGCCTATGCTTGTTAAGTGGCCCTCTTGGCCAACGTCACCACACATTTATTCTGGTGTTCTTTCAGACAAAAGAAAGACTATTAGTGCAAGGTTGTTTCTCTCTGCTGTTTTCCATCCAATAGTGCTTAGTGCCGTAATCGCAAATGGTTAAACCTTCAAATTATTTCTAACATTTATCTCACTGCGGAGCCACAGCAAAACGCAGTTACTGTATACTCTCTGACACTAACAATGCTGTTCTCTGTGAGAATGAGGGAATATCGTACAGGACTGAGAAATGCACACTTGAGAGAATCAGAAGATATTGAAATCCTCCCTATGTATATCCTCTGCTAAACCCTTGGCTGCTGCTGGCTGACCCCCCTCCTCCACACTCCAGTCTTTCTGCGTATTGTGACTCAGCAAGGGATGATAATGGCTTATGCCTCAGTTCAAGCAGTACTGTATACCTAATTTTATTGTATTCCCAGAGACTCTGACTGTGAAGAGGATGGCTTTGTCAAGGGTCAAATTGGTGTGTTTTTATTCTCCCAGTTTTCGGTGCTGGTGTATAGCTGTGGCGTTGCACATCTCCAGAAGAGGATTGGCAATCGGCGAGTTTGCTTTGCCTTGTTAGGCGCTCGAGGCTGGGTAACGGTGACAAGACATGCAACAACAATCCAATTTGAGAGCCAGGGCTTAGTTAGCTAGTTGTTCCATTGTTAAGAAATTCTCACGAAGGTAATGAAATGAGATGTCAAACTGTAGGACACACGACTCCGTTTCAGCCAATGTCGCCGTGTTTTCAGCACCGTTCCGCAAGGGTTTTATCTTTTGGGATCCCTGATAAATCACATATCGATTTTGTATTTGTCACAGTGGACCAATAAGCTACGTGGTTGACAGCGGGAATGGGGGCAGATTGTGATCCTCTCCCCTCCATTACTCATCGGAACTGGCCCCTGCAAATCCCTTTCCCCTTCAGATCATTGAAAGCCAAGTCTCTGCAGAGGCCATTTAGAGCCGCAGTGTCAATGTAGTTACAGCACCTCTTTTTGGTATTGTCTTATCTGTTTGTTTTTTTGGGGCTGTTAAGTGATTGCACAGCAGCTGCCAAATAGACTTTGCAATTAAAATAATAGTTTCCAGTAAATGCATCAATTGGATGCAGAACGATAAGTCTTGCTGAATAATTAAAAACCTGAATAGAGAAAACAAACAACTCAGGCGCCTCTGGTCTTCCTCTGATTGAACATACAGCAATTAACTGGCATTCTGACCAATTGTGTCATCTGTTAGCGTCGTGTTAGCAATGGGAGACAAGGCCTTGCGGATGTTGAATTTTATTTATTCATTCATTCATTCATTCATTCATTCATTCATTTATTTATTTATTTATTGTAAAACTGATTGAATACAGTCAGGTCCATAAATATTTGGACATTGACACAATTTTCATCATTTTGGCTCTGTACACCACTACAATGGACTTGAAATGAAACAATCAACATGTGCTTTAAGTGCAGACTTTCAGCTTTGATTTGAGGGTATTGGCTGCTCAGCTGTTCCATGGCCAGGTGTGTGTTATTTCCTCATTATTTCATTCATATTTCATTTACAAGGAGCAGATAAAAGAGCTAGAGTTAATTTCAAGTGTGGTATTTGCATTTGGAATCTGTTGCTGTCAACTCTCAATATGAAGTCCAAAGGGCTGTCACTATCAGTGAAGCAAGCCATCATTGGGCTGAAAAATCGAAACAAACCCATCAGAGAGATAGAAAAAACATTAGGTGTGGCCAAATCAACTGTTTGGTACATTCTTAAAAAGAAAGAACGCACTGGTGAGCTCAGCAACACCCAAAGACCCGGAAGACCACGGAAAACAACTGTGGTGGATGACAGAAGAATTCTTTCCCTGGTGAAGAAAAACCACAAGATGTAAACCATCGGTGAGCCTCAAAAACAGGAAGACCAGATTAGAGTTTGGCAAAAAACATATAAAAGAGCCTGTACAGTTCTGGAACAACATGCTATGGACAGATGAGACAATTTGATTTATGATTGTTAGTTTGTCCAATTACTTTTGGTCCCTTAAAAAGGGGGGGCACATATAAAAATATGTTATGTTAATGTGTAATCCCTACACCGTTCACATTCATAGTTATAACTATGAGTTCCCCCGTCATGATTCACACATGATAAGCGTAGCACTTTTATTATGCCTGATGCCCCCCTGGATTTCCATGCGATGAGGTCAGCCTGGAGACTAGCCCTTTAATGTGATTTGACGTCATCAGTGGGCCATGGTAAGCATCAACAGCTTCAGCCGTGTCTAACAATGGGCCTCATTCATGAACAGTGCGCCACACAGATCAAATTTGGGATTCAACAATATGTTCGTACTTGAATTTGTTCTTACTTTAAAATAAAAGTTAGAACTGCCTCGGACCATGCGTTAGAGTCCTGGAAAATGATATTGTCGAACTTTAACTACATGTAGTTGGCATATTAGAACCACAATTAGTAAGAAATGAGCAAATATTCAATATTACACAATATATAATACAAACATTGTTGAATCCCAAATTTTTGCTCAAACCGTGCGTAGGCAACGCCGCACAAATCTGTGCGGCGTACTGTTCATGAATGAGGCCCAATAAGAGCCAAGTTGATTCACAGTCAGCTCAAATTACACCAGAACAACCTCTCAACATGTTTGTTCAGGATATTGCTTCCCAATTCTCCTGGGTGCTTCATGGCTGGTGACTCCTAAATAGGAGTGTATTGGGTGAAATATCTTGGCTAGTTTCTATTTTGAAGTCTCTGCACTGGAAGTTGTGTATCACATGCAATCTCAATCAAGCTCCATTCAATGCTGAAGTGTCTGCCAGAGTTCCTCTCTTCCAACTTCGTCCTGGCTGCCTTGCTCTATTTTGCTGTGTGTGGATTAGCTTTCCTGATGCTAAACCAAATGTTGTCTCGTCGGTCAAATCCTCAGCATCTTCCCCAGGATCAGACCACATGGCAGTACATTAAAATGAGCTTATTTTACTCCAATTGGAACTAGGACCAACTGTCAAGGATGAGCCCCAGACCGATCTTGGCTGCGAACTGTCTGTTCTAAACACCCATTGAATCATCATAAATGCTCACTTAAGCAGATGTGTCAGTGGATATTTTGCCAAAAGTTGCACAATTACCTAGTCTCATTCCAGGTGTTTACATCCCTGCTTCACCAGGAGACTGCTGCATGCACAAATGAGTGCTCCACCAATTATAGCTACATTCGTTCACTTTTTGATATGTTGCATAGCAGAGGGCAGCATTCACAGGTACAATGTGCCATATGATAGGAAAGCAGAAAGGAAATAAGATTTATAAGACATTAAGCAAAGCAATACTAACCACATTAAAATGTTTCATTTTAAATGATTTGTCCAGAAAAAATAAATAAATAGGTTGATATCTATAGATCATAATAGCATTTTTTTATTATGCCTGACAGTGCATTGGAATGAAATTGACAATATAATAAAATAATATACTCGGCATACTTTCGCCTCCCGTCTCATCATTTCGGCACTCCCACAATATAATATATTTAAAAAAAACAAGAAATCAGAAGTCCGGTAACATTTATCAATCTGAAATGACTTGTATCCTTGTACACGCGGCATGTACTTTCAGTTTGAAGTTGGCTTAAAAACATGACATTGAGTGAGGTTGCCCTACGATGTGGAGGACACAAACTTTTTGTTGGTGCACTTATCACATGCATTGTCCTTGACGTCCACTCGGGTTATATCCACCTAATCAGATAATGCTCAAGCTCACCTTTCCAACTATTGATTTCACATTGAGTGAGTTGTGTGCATTTGCATGGCTCGCTCAACAACTGAAGCACTGGTCACTCTCCAAATGAGCCTTAACCGTCAATGCACACAATAAGGCAGTAAACGTGGACCAAATATTAGCTTGTAGCTGTAGCTTGTAAGGCCAACAGGTCAATGAAGAAATAGTTTTCATCTACTTTTGTGCATCCCGGTGGTACATGGCAGCACTTTTTCATGTCTTTCAAAAAGTTAAGACGTCTCACTGCGTGCGAAACAACCACAAATTGTCTATTCATAAATCAGCCGACGGTATTTAATCACTGCTTTTGTCTACATTTTACACGTTGGTAAGTCAATTTTATGTGCCCAGTGTCATTCTGTGGGTTACTTCAGGTTTCTTTCCATGTAACTAATGATCTGTTTGTATGGCAAGAGTATGCGCTTCATTTATTAATTATTTTTACTCTGGATGTCCTTTCTGTGAGATTTAATGCTGTGTATTGTTGATATGGGGATTATTCGGTCTAGATTTTTCATCTCTTTAAAGCTGAGGCACTGTCCTCTGGCAAGGTCGGCCATTTTATGTGTTTTCTGCTGCATCAGGTAATTATGGGAAAGCTGCCCGCCCGCCCGCCTGCTTGCCACGCACAACCTCATTTTCTCCCGTACACACGTGTTCTGTATAATCGCACACAATCACAGAAGTAACGAATTTCAAAACCTAAGGGGCTTACACAAAACTGACAGGGGCAGACCTGGCACGAATTTAAACGTCCTGTCAGTGTGCCCCCCCCCCTCAGCGCACACATTACCACGTCTTCTTGGGAAAACCTCCTTCACTCTCCTGCTGGTATTATTCTGTGGGCCATTGGTGACGGCCCGTAGCACCAATAGAACAGTGAGAACAGTCTATGAAGTTGAGAAAATTAGCTTACTTTACTGTAATGCAGAGTTTAAGACCAGCAGAAGACATTAATCTATATGACCATAACCAAATAACCAGGCGATATCTAGTCTTGTGCCCTAATCCACATAACCAAAGAGGGTCAGAATAAATATTTGGATGTTTCACACCATAATGGTGCTTATCCGCATGCATATTTTCCTTCTCAGTTCATATACTGCTGTAGAATACCATACACCTGGGGTACAGAACACAGCCAGCTATTCAGATTTCCAAAGAAGGAAATGAACACGGTGCACCATCTGCTCTAGTGCTAGATCAGCGCTGCTCTGCAATTACTCACAAAAGTGGAGAGAGATAGTTTTGGCCGTGAAAAACGGATCACAGGCTGGACCGTCAAACCCATCGCTGGTGTGATCGTAATGCCAGTAATACCTTGTAATACCCGACAGTATAAATGCGAAAGTGCAAAGTCTCAGGAATGGAGGAAATGAAAATGCAGGGACTGACGAGCCTTTGCTTTGTGAACAGCTTAAGAGTACAAATGAAATGGGGAGGGCACTGATAAAAATGAGTCATTGGTTCCACTTCTATAGGTTTAATCAACTCAAAATTGAGAAATTGTGGTGTAAAATCATAAGTTGAGAAAACCTAACAAAAATATGTTTAACTATTTGAAGGTGCAGTGTGTAGAATTTGGCGGCCATTAGCAGTGAGGTTGCAGATTGCAACCTATTGAATTCCAATTCCAATTCCAATTCCATTCGGACAATTTCAATCAAATACATTTTTTTCATCGAGGGATTTTAATTTGTGCTCGGAACTCTGTCTGTTTCCATTGAACTGTTCATTAGCATGAGCAGCAGCATACAGCGAGCAGCTGCTTTGACGGCCTGTGAGAATTCTCCCCTCCTACGCATTCTCTCCCTCTCTCTCCCTCCATTCTCTTCTCTATACTGTATTCTTTATGTGACGCCTCCTGGGAGAGAACGTCTAACCATTCTGTCAGAGGAAAAGAATAAATTAAAAACTAGGGCTTCACACCACTTCCTCTGTCCTTGTTCTGTTTTAATGAGTCATCCCCGCATTGTGCGGCTGGGCTGCTATTTTCATCGACGCAGAGTTCAGATTTATGTTGCCCCGGGCGTTTAAAAAAGATCAATTATTATCATTATTTGTTGCATCGGTTGCGTTGTAGTGACGAGTTTTTCGCCGAGCAGCGACAAAGCGGCCGTGAAATCTTACCGTCCGCTCACACCAGAAGCGATGGCTGCCGCTTGTGGGCGTTCCTGTTCAACTCATCGCAGAGTGGTTGCCATGGCAGCGTATAAACACATTCATGTACACATAGCTGCTTTAGTTTATTTAGATGTTGTTTGCAAATATATTTATTTTTAAGTGATAGTTATTTTTTATATTTATTTATATTTGTTTATAACATATATATATTTCTTTCCCTTCTGTAGTTGTCCCTAAGGTTCTTCCATTTGCTCTTGCAGTCTTCAACTCATGATAAAAAAGATTCTATAACAAAACATTGCAATACAATTATATAGATGATATTTTTACATTTACCTGGCAGATTAATTTCTCAAAAGATATTCCCATGTGTTCTGACCATGTGATTTGTGCTACATGACATCATACTGTACAGTACATGGAAAATGTTTTTAATCAAACTATGTGGAAGTTCAGGGACAGTCTCCACGAGAACCAAACTTCAACTTGGACTTTTTTACTTCAGTGCATCATGTAATAAACCCCACCAGGGATCCCAACTACCTCCCAAATCTTCTTCCACGCATCGTTTTTTTAATTACGTCTGTAAATGAACAGTCGCATCGTAAAGCGCCGGGAAACCGGCTACCACAACAATGAGCTTTTCCTCCATTTTGGGAACCAAGGTTTGGTAGGAACCAAAGTCAAGGGTTTGTTCAGGGTTTATTAGTGGACGGACCAGCGGAAATGCATTATCGCTGCCCTGCGTCACAACTAATGAGCATAAAGTTGAAATCCATTCAACTTTCACCCATCGCTTAGTCCAAGGTCGCTCTCCTTCACATTAGAATGAATGACTTCCAGCCTCTTTGTCACTGCTGGTGTGAGCGTATGGTTATAAACATGTTCCACACCTGTACTGATAACTTCACTCCAATGCTGCTTCCTAAGAGATGCCTATTTGTATACCGATTTCCTTTGTTTATCATTGAAATACTGAGATAAAAAATCTAGTTGCCATATATTTACTGCTACTGTGCAAATTGGCAACTAACATTTTTCAGAATTTTTCAATGCGGGATCGTAACGATGCAATTTGGTCGATCCCACAACGGTATTGACTTTTGAGACCCATTCCCAGTAGCGGTGAAACACTGTCAAGGTCACCGAGGGATCTCGCAGGACGCCTGCAGAGGCGTTTGAACACGTGTCATCATTCTGGTGACATAATGGGAAGCTAAATTCTGAATGGACAAAACCACAAATATGAATGAGCGCGTGGGATTCCTTATCTTATCTGATCTAGTAGACATGCGGTCAGATCAGGCAGGTACGGTGCAGCAGTGGCATTGTTTGAGTTACATTACATAAGATTACGTTTTATCAGCTAATTTGGTGATCGGGTTGTGTAAATACACTGCGTTTTTAAATACGTTTTAAAATAATTATTGTTCCTGAATGGCCAAATGTTGGTCATACAGAAATGATCAATCGGCTACAGACAAAGAATTAATGATGTTTTTTCTGTCTTGTCTTTGCTCTCCTTGCCCTCCATCTCTTTCTCTTTCTCTCTCTCCCGATCTCCCTTATCTTTCCTCCTCCTGTCAACCCTCTCTTCCCTCTGCTGTCAGTGTTTCTTCTCACCTTCCCCCTCCATCTTCCCCTCCCTCACATCCTTTTTCACAGTCTTTCCTTCTTTCTCTCTCTCTCTCTCTCACTCTCACTCCCCTTTTCT
>OMKR01074107.1:0-11475 GCA_900302355.1 Cyttopsis rosea
ATGGAACCATGAATTCTGCTGTCTACCAAAAAATCCTGAAGGAGAATGTCCGGCCATCTGTTCGTGACCTCAAGCTGAAGCCAACTTGGGTTCTGCAGCAGGACAATGATCCAAAACACACCAGCAAGTCCACCTCTGAATGGCTGAAGAAAAACAAAATTGAGACTTTGGAGTGGCCTAGTCAAAGTCCTGACCTGAATCCTATTGAGATGCTGTGGCATGACCTTAAAAAGGCGGTTCATGCTCGAAAACCCTCCAATGTGGCTGAATTACAACAATTCTGCAAAGATGAGTGGGCCAAAATTCCTCCACAGCGCTGTAAAAGACTCATTGCAAGTTATCGCAAACGCTTGATTGCAGTTGTTGCTGCTAAGGGTGGCCCAAGCAGTTATTAGGTTTAGGGGGCAATCACTTTTTCACACAGGGCCATGTAGGTTTGGATTTTTTTTCTCCTTTAATAATAAAAACCTTCATTTAAAAACTGCATTTTGTGTTCACTTGTGTTGTCTTTGACTAATATTTAAATTTGTTTGATGATCTGAAACATTTAAGTGTGACAAACATGCAAAAAAATAAGAAATCGGGAAGGGGGCAAACACATTTTCACACCACTGTATAAGGAAAATGCTGTAATGCTGCTATAATGTTAGTGTTATTTCTGACCGTGTGGAGTTGGCGCTTCTGCATTTCTTCTCATGACGTCTAAACACATGTAAACAGTGCAGGTTGACTTCCCAGGGGCATGTGTAGAGTGAACCCAGAGAGATCCTGGTCAGTGTGGCTATTCTGGGTTGGGCCTGTGTTTGGATTACAGTCAGCCTGTTAATCTTTCACCATGACAACACTTTCAGACACCAGAGTCTCTAACTGCCCCCCCCACCAGCGACTCACTCATTCCCCTGTGCATTTACACACATCCAGAAAAACACTAGTATGGGATGTATAATACTGCATATGTGTATTATCCACACACACACACACACACACACACCCTCATGCACACACACACACATAGCAGAGGAAAGTGTGTATGGAAGCTAGAGAAATCCAGTGGGATCCTGGAAACACAAACAGTCTCAAAACATCACAGAACAGACACAGAGCATCAGCCAAACAGAGAATTACTCCAAAGGACGTGTGTGGGTGTGGGTGTGTGTGTGTTTGGAAATGACAATAACAGACAGATGAAGTTAAACACAATGAATTGTACAAACAAACCACATCAACCTGGGCAGAGAACACTCTTCCTCTCATTGTGTGTTACAGGAGAGGGGGTGTGGGGGTTATGTCGAAAAATGTCGAGAGATAATTTTATTCTAAATTAAGTCGAGTGAGAAACAAACCCGTAGTTTATGAGAACCTTTGGCTGAACCAGAAGATCACCTGTTTAAATTTAAACTCATTGAATTAAATATCGATGTGTGTCTCACACCAGAAACCAAGTATCAACAGCTACTCGGAGAGCGGCTTCAAGCCCGACACCATCAACGGGAACATCGAGTTTAAAAACGTCCACTTCACGTACCCCTCAAGGCCCGAAGTGAAAGTAGGTTCTCCGGCACCGCACTGAACCGTTCCTCAAGGACGTCAACGTTACACACATTTTGTCAACTGTCATGCCATTGAACCGCCTGTGCTTGCTCTCTTTGTGTGCAGGTTTTAAACAACATGTCTATGAGCCTGAAAAGTGGCCAGACCATCGCTCTGGTGGGCAGCAGCGGCAGTGGGAAAAGCACCACGGTGCAACTGCTGCAGAGGTTCTACGATCCTGCGGAGGGATCTGTAAGTCAAGTGTTTATTTACATGTCCTACACCTACGTATTTCCTATTCATACCTGTATATACTGTATATGAATAAGATCATTATTCAATATCTACTATCAGCTATAGCCTGGAAACTACAACAACGTTATAGCAACCGGTGGCATCCGATTTAGTCCTGGTCAATTAGGCAACTAGATCAATCAATTAGTGATTTTTATCAATTAGTCTTGATAATAATTTATTTTAAGTTTATTCTGTTTTTTTATTTTATTTTATGATAGCTGGTGTCGTGAAGTCAAAGTTTAATTGATTTCAAGTGCATAATTATCCACAGGGGTCTCGACACACTTCGTACTTAAAGTTAAAAGTGCATATACATGATAAAAATGCAATGTACATACTTATGGTGCTCATACTGCACATACTATACTTAATCATACAGACAAAGCTGCACATGAATACATACAAGAATGCATAAAGCCTAATCATCAATCATCACTGTCATTGGGACAGCCAAACTCCAAAATAACAGGAAATATAGTCAAATGTAGCACATCCAACCTCAAATTATATTGCAGAGAAAAAGAGATACATATGATCT
The DNA here is from genome assembly GCA_900302355.1 of Cyttopsis rosea. NCBI lineage: Eukaryota > Metazoa > Chordata > Actinopteri > Zeiformes > Parazenidae > Cyttopsis > Cyttopsis rosea. Next base: position 2,366 of record OMKR01074107.1, read on the forward strand.
TGATTCTGGTTCCGTCCTTCCTGTCAAGGTGTGTATCGACGGCCATGACATCCGTTCCCTCAACGTGCGCTACCTGAGGGAGATGATCGGCGTGGTGAGTCAGGAGCCCACGCTCTTCGCCACCACCATCGCCGAAAACATCAGATATGGCCGACTGGACGTGACGCAACAAGAGATCGAGAAAGCCACCAAGGAAGCCAACGCTTACGACTTCATCATGGACCTCCCGGAGGTACTGTACACAGAGGCTGATCGCACACATCGCACACAAGAAACCCCACTTACCGATGTTGAGACGTTGTTGCCGTTGAGCAGAAGTTCGGGACGCTGGTGGGAGACCGAGGGACTCAGATGAGCGGAGGGCAGAAGCAGAGGATCGCCATCGCCCGAGCCCTGGTCCGCAATCCCAAGATCCTCCTGCTGGATGAGGCCACCTCCGCCCTGGATGCCGAGAGCGAGACCATCGTGCAGGAGGCCCTGGACAAGGCAATGAAACACACACACACACACACACCAAAATACTACAAATGTCAGTGAACGTCCGTTAAAAAATCTTCTTCATGTGCAGGTGAGGAAGGGTCGCACCACCATAGTCGTGGCTCACCGCCTCTCTACCATCAGAAACGCCGACCTCATCGCCGGCTTCCAGAACGGACAGATCGTGGAATTGGGAACGCACAGTGAACTGATGGACAAGCAGGGAGTCTACCACACCCTGGTCACTATGCAGGTAGCACACTTTGTGGGCTGTGGTTGTGTTAAACCGTCAAAACCGTTTCTGATGCACGCTTCCAATTTGCCCAGAGCTTCAAGGCCGTTGAGGAGAGCGACGAGGCCGAGTGTGAGCAGACGATGGACGAGAAGAGTCCGTCCATCATGTCCTTCTCCGAGTCGTCTTTGTACAGGAGGAAGTCCACCAAGGGCTCCTCCTTCATCGGCTCCGAGGGAGAGAATGGCGCAAAAGGAAATGAGAAGGAGGACGACAAGGAGAAGAGAGAGGAGGAGGTGACATGCAGAGCCGACTGATGGCAGGAAAACACCAAAAATACTTTTTAAAAGACAGCGTCACACTTTAAAGGCATTTAAAGGCGTCTCTCCCTCTCTCTCTCTCTCTCTCTCTCTCTCTGCAGGATGAGAAGGTTCCTCCCATACCCTTCTTGGAGGTTCTGAGACTCAACCTCCCCGAGTGGCCGTACATCGTGGTGGGGGTGATCTGTGCCACCATGAACGGAGCCATGCAGCCTCTCTTCGCCATCATCTTCTCCAAAATCATCGCTGTAGGGTTCATTTTAGTATCGGTTCGACACCGAAGACGGAATCTAGTTTGTTGTTGTGATGTGTTGGTGTGTTTCCTCACTCCTCGTTTTGTTCAACCCTCCCAGGTGTTTTCAGAACCCAATCAGGATATTGTCAGGGAGAGATCCATGTTGTTCTCCCTGATGTTTGCTGTGATTGGAGGCGTAAGCTTCGTCACTTTGTTTCTACAGGTGTGTAGAAATGCCATGTGGCAACATCTCACACACACACTGATTGCAGTGTATACAAGGTACAGTATATACGTGTATGTGGCTCATGCTCTAGTCATTTTGTTTTTGAAGGGTTTCTGCTTTGGGAAGGCTGGTGAGATTTTGACCATGAAGCTGAGGTTCGGGGCGTTTAAAGCCATGATGAGACAGGTGAGAGTCTTCACTGAAAGCATTTAATCAATAGTCAGTATAATTGGTGTCTTTCCTCTTAATTAATACATTAAAAATCGATTTTATTAACAATTTCACTGTTCTGTAGGACCTTGGCTGGTTCGATAATCCGAAAAACAGCGTTGGAGCTCTCACCACCAGGTTGGCCACCGACGCAGCTCAAGTGCAGGGAGTAAGTCACTCCTCCATCCCAGCCAGGGAAATCTTCCCCAAATTTGTTTTTACTGTATTACTTCACTCTTTACTTTATTTTTACCTATTCTTCATCCCCTCCCAGGCCACAGGGGTGCGTATGGCCATGCTGACCCAGAACGTGGCCAACCTGGGAACCAGCATCATCATCTCTTTCGTGTATGGCTGGGAGCTGACGCTGCTCATCCTGACCGTGGTGCCCGTTATGGCGGTGGCCGGAGCCGTGCAGATGAAGCTGCTGGGTGGACACGCCATCAAAGACAAGAAGGAACTGGAGAAGTCCGGAAAGGTTGGGAAGATATGTCCGGTTGTTCATTTGTTAATATCTTGTCTTTCACTGGTAACATTTCATCCTATAATAATACATGTATAATACATGCATCATATTGTTATACACAATTTTGTAGTCTAAATTAATTACGATGAGATGATATTGCCTAACATTTTCTCACAATACCAGGTCTGAAATATTGGAGTAAGTTTTGTTTGAAAACTTTTTTCAAGTTTTTTTCTGATATCATAATAATTAATTATTATATTAGGTGTTGAATGGGATATTAAACACGTACCTGGCCATGCTGCCTTGAAATAGGACCAGAGGCACAGAGACGCAAAGAGTTAGAGGGAGACATGAACATTGCAAAGAAAAATACATTTTCACTGCTCTCATAAGGTATATTGATCCAATAATATACATGTTGAATAATGTTTTGATGCTTCCCCCAGATCGCTACAGAGGCCATAGAGAACATCCGCACTGTTGCATCTCTCACCAGAGAAGCCAAGTTCGAGTCCCTATACCAGGAAAATCTACTCGTGCCCTACCAGTATGTACAGCGTTATGGTTGTTGGTACATATTGATATTAAGATACGTAGACTAAAATTGATACTAACATATGCCCTTTTCTCATTTCTCTACACAGGAACACCCAGAAGAAGGCCCACATCTATGGATTCACCTTTTCCTTCTCTCAGGCCATGATCTATTTCGCCTACGCTGGCTGCTTCCGCTTCGGAGCCTGGCTCATCGAGGAGGGCAGGATGGACTTTGAAGGCGTGTTACTGTAAGTAAAACTATCATTATGGACATTATTGTGACATTTTTTCAGTGTTCACATCTGCTGCTGAATAATTGAGAGTTGTAAATCAGATGTACAGGACACCAGGACAATTTAGTTTAACCTTTATTCAGAATAACTTATAATAGTAATAATAATAATAATAATAATAAGTAAAAAATATATATCTCCAGCTAGAAGGGAAAAGGGAAAATAATTTTTACCATCTCAGTCCAGCGGTCATGTTCTTCAGCATATAGTGTGTGTCGTGCACGTGTCTGCAGGATGTGACACCACCACACAGTAAAACTCGACAGGAATAAGGTGAGAGTCCAGGCTGTTTATAGGGTTAATCATTAGCCTCCACTAAAGTATGTTCAGAATGACAGGGCCGTGGATTCTCTAGGAACAGAGGTCCATTACACATTTTAAGATGTGATTAGCTTAGAAATACTCTGTTCACTGCAGTAGCCACCATTTTTGGACCTTTTGTGACTCAGCGCCTGGAAATCAAATGTTGCTTGTGTACTTTGGACTACTGGTGACCATATAAAAAACACTCTCAGTTACTTATAATACAGCCTTCAGTTAAAAAATAACAAGTCGATCCACAGACTTTATTGAAACCATTGTGTAACCAATAAAATAAAAAATGTCTTCAGTATAAAAAATATTTATAAAAAAAATAATTATAAGTATTATATATATATATATAATATAAATATAATAAATATAAATTAAATAATTATAAATATTATATAAATATAAATAATAAATGAGGAATGATTTATTTATGGTGCCATTGTGTGACAAGCGGCACTGTGGTCAGTACCATGTCTTTGTATCTGATGGAGGTGAAGGTTTGAACCATGACACAGTGACAGTAATGGAAAACATGTTTTATGGCGTCCTTGTGAGGGTGGACTTTGGAGGCATGAACGTAACTTCCTGGGAGCTTTTTGAATTCACCTGGTCAATCGCATTAAAACGGATGTTTCTCTCCTCCCAGAGTGATTTCAGCCGTGCTCTATGGAGCGATGGCTGTAGGGGAGGCCAACTCTTTCACTCCAAACTACGCCAAAGCCAAAATCTCTGCCTCCCACATCGTAATGCTGATGAACCGAGAGCCCGCCATTGACAACCTCTCGCAGGAGGGAGAGTCGCTGGTACACGACACAAAAGCATCCAGTCAAAACGCGATACATCAAATATAAGACCTCACAGAGACACTGATCTCTGCCTGTCCTTTATTGCCAGGATGAATTTGAAGGCAACGTGTGCTTCAGGGACGTGAGATTTATGTATCCCTCACGCCCGGATGTACCCGTCCTGCAAGGCCTGAACCTGAAGGTGAGCAAGGGCGAGACGCTGGCCCTGGTGGGGAGCAGCGGCTGCGGGAAGAGCACCACCATCCAGCTGCTGGAGCGCTTCTACGACCCCACGGAGGGGAAAGTGGTAAGAACACACACTAGCCACCGATATGGAGGCGGCTCCAAATTCCTCCTCAAACAATGTTGACCAACTGGGTGATAAAATACTGCGATTGCAATGTATAAAAGTTATATCAATCCACTTTAGAAGAAAAAATGAAATAAAGCAAAAATCTAAACCCAATGACATGAAACTTCTTTTATGACTGTTGTGAAAAGAAATGATGAAGAAACTTCACTCTACTAAGGTTGTAATTAGTATTATTACTTTCTTATTACCCTCATTTATGCCTGGCATTCTCAAATATTTTTGGCCCATGTACATTTTTTAGGTCCCAACTTTCTCGTGACAACAGCAATTAGACTGTGGCAAATGTTCTTTTTTCTCATTAATTTGGAGCCAGCGACACAAATTGTATGTGATGTAATTCACATTTAGGCTTTTAAGCAACAGATTGAGGCTAAATAAGAATCTTTCTTTCAAAACTGACAATGCTTTACCTGCAAATTTTTCATATGAATTTCCGCACATAGACTACTTTTATTCTATCATAGAACATGGAACGAGCAATGTAACAATGGATTATATTGAAATGATGACATATTTCAAACCTATTTCACCACTTAAAATTTAAAATATATCAATCAAATATCAATATAACAGTCTTGGAAATGTCCCGTGACCCCATGTGCATATCAGGTGACCCCACATGGTGCCGCGACCCCAAGGTTGAGAAGGTCTGGTTTATACAGGAATACAGGAATACAGGAATTGATAAGGGAATCAATGTAGCACTAGATCAATTAGGAAAAAAATTATAAAGTTGCGTTGGAAATGATAAACAATATACAACTACTTTGTATAGAGCGCGTGGTTATAGAGCTGCCTTCATGTTTTCACGGCTGCTTTATGAGGCTATTCAAACAAGGCCTGTGGAGTGTGAGTCATTGAGAGTCTCTCCAAATACAGTATCTCCTCACGAGATGATGGATATTGTTGAGAAAGAAAATACTTGGAACGTTTATTATGGGATTGCTGGTATTATCACAAGGTTTATATTTCTATAACATTCACACAGGTTTTGTGTGGTTTTTCTGTGATCATCTCAAATGAAAACAGACCCCCCCAGCCGTGACGAGCTTGATTACTCCTGTTTTTACTATTTTAACCATCGCTAACCTTGTTAACGTGTGTTTGCCTTCCTTATCTTCCCATTCCACCCATTCCTCCTCAGCTGCTGGACAAGCGGGACGCCAAGCAGTTGAACATCTACTGGCTCCGAGCCCAGATGGGCATTGTGTCCCAGGAGCCCGTGCTGTTCGACTGCAGCCTGGCGGACAACATCGCGTACGGAGATAACAGCCGCACCGTGAGCATGGAGGAGATAACAGCGGCTGCCAAAGCCGCCAACATTCACAGCTTCATAGACAATCTGCCTCAGGTACTGTCATGGTTCCACAACTATAGCAAACAATTACAGGAGTTGAGATACACAGGAAATATAATGAATGTTCCATTGTATAACCTTGCGTCCAAGTAATCTTTACAACAAGGACATTGACCTTATTGTCATTGACCGAATCTTAGATATACTGTAAAGATATGAGTCTTTGATCGGTTGCCAGTAATTACATGACGACACAGCAACATAAATTTTTTAAATTGAAATTCTTTGAATTAAAAGTTTTAAACAAAATTCAGATAAAGGTATCTGATCTAAGAGGTAGTCTATTCAAATTTAGAGAAATGTTATTGAGTAGGATGCCATTATTCCTATCCACAATTGCTCTTGCGTCTAAGTTTTAAGTGTAAGATTGTTCTGAACGTCACCGCCTCTCTCCCTGTCATGTTTTTGGGAGCAGAAGTACGATACGCAGGCCGGGGACAAGGGCACCCAGCTGTCGGGAGGTCAGAAGCAGCGAATCGCCATCGCCAGAGCCATCCTCCGAAACCCCAAAGTGCTGCTGCTGGATGAGGCCACGTCCGCGCTAGACACTGAGAGCGAAAAGGTGTGTGTGTGTGTACATTCATGTTGTTGTTTTTTCCTTTTCACCCCAATGCTTATTGGTGAGAGATCTGGCAAAAGGGGACCAACATGTAACTCAAGGACAATAATTAATCTGTACACACTGTACCTATTTAAAATAAACTTCAATATAGACAGTATATTTGTATTAATCTGCAATATATTATCAATCATATCAATTGTATATTCATATTTGTCTCCAAATCACACATCACATTGCGGCTCTTGCACAATACGCTGGATACTGTGTATTATTATTATTATTATACACAGTATATATTATTTTCTTCCAACTTTGGAGTTTGCCCTTTTATCATTTCACTGCATCCTACTTGTATGACTGCATGTTACAAATATCAATCTTGAATGTTGAATCTTGGAAAGAGAGTAATCCTGCAGCGTAGGACTGTTTTATGGAAAAACAACACCTATAGACAAATTAGTGTTGCTGCAGAACCTTCCATAGAGTGAATTACCGTCAAGACCTCCTTTAATCTCATTGTCTTATCTCCTCCTGGGCTGCTGTGTGCAGGTGGTGCAGGAGGCGCTGGACCAGGCCCGGCTGGGCAGGACGTGCATCGTGGTGGCTCACCGTCTGTCCACCATCCGGAACGCAGATCGCATCGTGGTGTTCCAGGACGGCGTGGTGGTGGAGCAGGGCACACACCAGCAGCTCTTGGCCAAGAAGGGGTTCTACCACACACTGGTCACCAAACAGATGGGATACAGCAACTAACAGGACGGACCAGGGGAGAGTATAGGGCCATAACAACAGATTCAGTGGCAATTTGGAGATTTTTTTCTTCACTTAAAAAGTTGATTCCGGCTATTCATCCATCTGGAACCTCAGTTTCTTATCTTTTTCAAACTGGGAAAGACGGAAAGGAATTCCAAGTTGAAAATGGCCAGAACTATCATTCCCTCCAAAAAGGTTGACAGAGTGAACATACAGTTATATTAGTTTTATATTTCTATTTTGTATTTGTTTTATTTAATCAACTATAGGCAAATGAGCAGCTCTACTGTAGATCAACTGGGGGTTCACCAGCTCGCTCAATTCACCGGTTTGGTTTCCTGTTTAGTTGTTAGTGCCCTCTACTTTAAAAAAAATGTTGATTATTTTGAGATAGTCATTACTACTGTATAAATGGATAATAGTCAGCCTAAAATATTTAGTTTACTACAGTTGCATACAAGCTCCAGAATGTTTTTTCTACAAATTAACTGAATCAGTCCTTTGTAAACATGATTCAATCAACTATGTAATAAAGTTTTCTATTTGTGCATTTAATTTCATTGTGTAAACAGTATTGCTAATAACACTTTATTAATCCTCAGGGGGAAACTCAGCTTTACTTCAGGTCTCATGCAATAAGACATAATAGAGAAACTTAACATGAAGATTCAACTCTTATTTTTAAAACATAAATCATTCTATGACTATTTTCACTATCCACACCACTGACTCTGATAATCATCTCCTTCGCATCATTGAAAAAAGTGCAATTTTATTATCATTTTCAAAGTACAAAAAAAAGGCCTGTGTTGAATTTTCTGAATTGATTTTAAAAATCATGCTACAGTACAAGTAGGTTTTATTGCACCTCTTCCATTCTTTTCTGGTCAGGCTCAAAAGGCAAGAAATATTCAAGGATGAATCTCAAATAGATATCTTTGAGGTTCAGCAATGTTTTTCAGTCGTCAGCATAATGGAATACTGTTGTTTTCAACATTCAATATTGTTGAAAATAACATGTGAGTATGTTGATGCAGGAAGATTGCAGAGCAATGAACTCGTTCATAATATGAGAGCAGTGTTTCTCAGGCATCAAGATGAACTATTGTTTCTCAAACATGAAAACTATCAGTAAAGAACTGTTAAGAGTAAATGATGTGTAAGAAACCACATTTCAGAATGAATGGGCTACTTAAAAATATTAAGGAAATAAAAAGTTATTTTTGATAAATGCAAAAGCAACATTATTTCTTATGCCATATTAAAATGGTCAAATCCAATTAAGGTAAATTTGTCTCAATGGCTGTAGAAGATTTTTCAATGACATTTTAAGAACAGATACATTTGGAAAAAGGTTGTAAAATCCAAACATTTAGGTCTGTTTGGTGGACCAAATATATATATTTGCAATCATCTAACTTAAAATAACATTTAATTGTATTTAATTCCACTGTTGTCACAGTGCTAAACATTTATTTGGAATGTCCTCACTTATTATATTATCTAAATGTATGAGCACAAATCTTCAAAGTAAAATTATTGGATTAAATTGGTTTCAATTTAAACACCTCCCTACTACTTGACTAATCCAGTAATGCTATTACCACTTGATTAATAGTTGTGCTAATATGCAACACTAGCAATTTTTTTTAAATCAATAAACACCAAAAACGCTATTGGAATCACTGCAAAATGTTCATCCAAAAGAAAAGTTTGCATGTACACAAAAACTTTGAATCAAGAAATAATAAGGAAGCATAAAAGTCTAGAGGTTTGTGTCGGCTGCTACTTTAGGATAAGGTAAGGTAAGATCAGATAGTATTTTATCGATCACAGAGGATTTGCATTGAGTTGTGCAGAACAAACAGGACTGCCTCGCTGTCTGCTGTTAACTGGCGTTAGGCAAATGTGTTTTTGTGTGTGTGTGTGTGTGTGTGTGTGTGTGTGTGTGTAAGTGCTGAACTGAGGT
>OMKR01074109.1:0-10697 GCA_900302355.1 Cyttopsis rosea
TTAAAACTATAAATACTTGGACAGAAAGGAGTGTTTGGTTGGAATACACCTTTAAAACTATAAGCACTTGGAAAGAAAGTAGTGGTTTTGTGGAATAACCCTTTAAAACTATAAATACTTGGACAGAAAGTAGTATTTGGGTGGAATAAACCTTTAAAACTATAAATACTTGGACAGAAAGTAGTATTTGGGTGGAATAAACCTTTAAAACTATAAATACTTGGACAGAAAGTAGTATTTTGGTGGAATAACCCTTTAAAACTATAAGTACTTGGACAGGAAGTAGTATTTGGGTGGAATAACCCTTTAAAACTATAAATACTTGGACAGAAAGTAGTATTTGGGTGGAATAAACCTTTAAAACTATAAGTACTTGGACAGAAAGCGCCATTTTGGGAGGACCGCTTCCCATTCAATCGCATAAGAAAAATCGCTGAAATATACGAAATGTACAAAAATGGAGACGGGGAGGGAGAGAAAGAAGTGTCGGGGTTTCACACGAGATGGCGGCAAGATGTTCCGTGGCATTTTCCCACCCGACAACACTCCCGAGGCGTCTTTTAACTCGGAAATCTCGCCGACCGACGTTCGCGGCCAATGCGAGCGATCCTCCTAATATGGCGGCTCGCTCCGGCGACGCCACGTCAGCTTCGCGTTCTCTATTAATGTGACTTTCATCAATTTTGCAGTTTTGCTTTTTTTAATTCCCGATACTAGACAAATAAGAATTAAAATCAGAAAATGTAAATATATAAAGGGAAGGTGATCTTTAACTTTTTTTTTTAATGAAAAATCATATTTTAATTCTTATAATTATAGTAATATTTTGCCCGAGTAATAATCAAATGTATAATGTATATTTCATCGTGATTAACTTGGAGCCATAGGCTACATAATGTTTAGCAAGGGAGGGCAGAGGGGTGGGGTCCGCCCGCCCGCACGGATCGTCCTGAACAGATTCAACAAGCTCACACCAACCGGAGGTAGGAAGTAGCGCCGGAAGCAGAGCAAACAAAAACACCAGCTACGACGCTGCTCAGTCGGTCGTTTTCGACGAGCAATTTTTTTTTAAATACGGATTTTGATTAAACAGCCTTCCGCGATTTTAACGATGAAACAGAGAATTCTCCCGTCGGCGTCTTTCGGAGTCGCAGTCGGAGTCGTCGTCTTGTGTGGCCTGATCGGCCAGGTGCAAAGCCAGACGACGACTCCTCCACCACCCAAACGTAAGAAGCTGCACCACCACCACCACCACCACCCCCCTCTGGATGCCCACAACAACATGGCTAAAAACCACGGCCGGTCTCCGGTCTGGCGCGACTTTAAATGTGTGTGACCGCCTCTGAACCTCTCTTTTCAGCCTGCGCCGCCTTATCGAACTGCAACCAGTGTGTCCAGCGCGTCTCGGTAAGTACGGGTTCGACAGGAAGACGGTCGGGTAGCATGTTCGTGCGATAGAGGAGGCTGCAGTTTCAGGGCCGCGTTTCTGGGACACATGGGCAATATGGGCGACATCCTAACCACCTCGTCTAGTGAGACAGAAAGTAGTATTTGGGTGGAATAGCCCTTTAAAACTATAAGCACTTGGACAGAAAGAAGCATTTGGGTGGAATAACCCTTTAAAACTATGTACTTGGACAGAAAGAAGCATTTGGGTGGAATGGCCCTTTAAAACTATAAGTACTTGGACAGAAAGAAGCATTTGGGTGGAATAACCCTTTAAAACTATGAATACTTTGACAGAAAGTAGTGTTTGGGTAGAATAACCCTTTCAAACTACAAGCACTTGGACAGAAAGTAGTATTTGGGTGGAATACACCTTTAAAACTATAAATATTTGGACAGAAAGTAGTATTTGGGTGGAACAGCCCTTTAAAACTATAAGTACTTGGACAGAAAGAAGCATTTGGGTGGAATGGCCCTTTAAAACTATGAATACTTACAGAAAGTAGTGTTTGGGTGGAATAACCCTTTCAAACTACAAGCACTTGGACAGAAAGTAGTATTTGGGTGGAATAAACCTTTTAAACTATAAATATTTGGACAGAAAGTAGTGTTTGGGTGGAATAACCCTTTCAAACTACAAGCACTTGGACAGAAAGTAGTATTTGGGTGGACTAAACCTTTTAAACTATAAATATTTGGACAGAAAGAAGCATTTGGGTGGAATAACCCTTTAAAACTACAAGCACTTGGACAGAAAGTAGTGTTTGGGTGGAATAACCCTTTAAAACTACAATTCGCTGGGTGGTGCGGTCCTGGAAGCGCAGCCTCCTCTGTTGCAGGGAAACACTATTGGAGTCGGTTCTACACCCAAACCCTTGTTGTAGTTTCAGGATCACGATCACCAAGTTGTTGTTCTTTCTGACTGTGCAGTGTCTGTGGTGCTTCACCAACAACAGCTGCGCCGATTACCCAGGGATCTATGTGCTGCCTCCGCCCTCGGTGTGCAAGCTGTCAGAGGCTCGATGGGGAGTGTGTTGGGGTGAGTGCTGTTCAATATCCCGCCATTGCGCCCAAGACGATCTGCTTTAATCTGCAAAGCGGAGTTCCAATTCCCAACCTGCAATGACGTTTATTTTATATTTTTGATAATCACCAAAAACCACATCGCTCTGTCCTTTGCATGACCTGTGGATTTTAATTTGAGTCACAAGTTTTCACTTTTTTTTTTTTTTTTTACTTTATTTTATTATTTTTATTCTAAAATTATTTTTAAAATGCTAATGGTCTGTAGTGTAACGCACCAAACCCCACCAGAACAAATTCCTAGTATATGTAAATGTACCTGGTGGATATACTGTATATTTTTTTCAACTAATCACCATTGCTTCTCCAAGACAATGGTGATTCATTCATCGATGATGAGTTTAGACCAATGTCAACCCACCCCGCTGGTGTTGAGTAATGGTACTACGATCTAATGTAGCACAGAGCAACACCAACATGGTAAAAGCCTGGTTTGAGGTTGGATAAAATACTGTTTAAAACTAGGTCATTTAACTTCTTTGTAGGTCTGAAAATGCCCAACCGAGGCGAGACTCTTTTAGAAGAACATTAAAAAAAATCAATCTTGACTATTATGGCCATCACGGCACATCTATTTTAATTGATTATAACATCTACAATGTAAACAATGTAATGTAAAAAATGTGTAAAAAATCTGTGAATGAACCTTCTGACATATCCAGGTTATTCTTTCTGTTACTAAGGAACTATTCAACCTTTGACTTTTGATGATGAAACGGTATTGCCCCATTGGGAAATTTAGCTTCCCTTTCAGTCAGCGCCCTTCCGAGGTTAAATAAAGGGCACTCAGAAGTGTGTGCGAGTGAAAACAAGAAGGCTTGGTACTCGGCCATGTTGCCGCTCTATACCCTCCTCTCCCTTTTGATTAGACAGCGTGTGTGAGATGGATTATAATTGCTGTGCCCTCAAGGCCACAAATAAAACGATGGGATAGTTTAGTTTAGTCGAAACCCTACCCCACTAATTCCACTTAAAACGTTCAGTCTCTTAGCAGCTCTGGGACACCGTCCAAGTTATGTTTTACTGAGAAACTCACAAACCAGTTTCTCTTTCACTTTGCACCAAAGCCATTGCTTGTAGTTACGCTGCATTGCCAGTAGATGGCTGAATTAAATTAAATTCAATACATTACTTCAATACATTACTTCAATACTTTATTAATCACCAGAGGGCAATTTGATTTTGGGCACAGTGAAACACAGTAACAACAGACACAGACAGACACACCAGTGCTGTGGTAGGGCGGGAAGTGCAGTTGCAATGATGTAAAATAATAATAATAATACAAAAAGTCTGTAGTTTCTATCTTGAATGAAACCTAATCAACCTCTGTGTGTTTTCTCCCGCATTTTGGAGCGCTGACAGCAGCTCACTCGATTTGACCCCTCTGTGTGTGTGTGTGTGTGTGTGTGTGTGTCCCAGTGAACTTTGAAGCCCTGATTATCGCCATGGCGGTGGTGTGCGGGACCATTTTAATCAGCCTTGCGGTGTGCTGCTGCTGCTGCTGCTGTTGCAAGAAGCGCCGATCTGGGTAAGGTCACACAGGAAGCAGCAGTTATTCAAATAAAAACCACTGGAATATAAGCAGGTAAACAGGTATAATATAGAAAAAATACTTGGTTTTAGGGTCTTTTCATTACATTTTCCTTTCCTTCCTTTTTTACTTTGGCATTTTTAGATGCAAAACCCAATTATCAAACATGATATTTTTTATTTAGTGCTCAGCTTGTCACATGACCGCAAGGTTCTTACCAGGTGCTCGAGGTGCTTGAATTTTGCCCTCAGAAATTAGAGTACTGGAATACCTTGAAAATAGCTTGAAAAGTCCTTGAAGAGAACACGATAATTGAAAACCTGGAATATTCCCCCTTGTTTTCTTATTAAAATCGTAACGTAATAAAATTTTAGCTTTTACCACATAGTGATGCCAGGGAAATGTAAATTTGATCCAGCATGGTTGCAAATTGACACATATAATTGTAGTTGACAATGAGATGAATGAAATGGATATACTAATATAAATAATAGACAATGAGACTAAGATTATATTCATATTTTTATATTATATTTGAATCAATAATTTTACAAAAGTTTTACTATTTGTTTTGCGTGAAGTCCTTGAAAATGAAAAAAATGGTGGTTAGAAAGTCCTTGAATTTTATTGTGTAATGGCAGAATGAAAAATCACCATGGCACTTCTTATTGGTCTGATTTCTTTGTGCTATTTCACTGCTACTGGACTGTTGTTATTGTCCATGTTCCAGCAGCCTTGAGATGTAGATATTTACACTATATGTGCTCCCTTCATTTTGCCATTTTTTTTGGTCTGTGTGTGTGTCCAGGCCAGACAGAGACGAGGAGAGATTCACCCAGAGGAGAGAGGAGATCAAACAGAGATCGGAAGAACGGTGAGATCGCCTCAGTCTCACGTTCAACTCTGCATTCAGTCGCTGCTGCTGTTCTGTTTTTTCACATTTGCATGCTAATAATATGATTTGCATTATATTTATTTATATACAGTCACTATGCATTTGAGATAACTTTTCTTCGCTTGTCATCCTCAATGCTTACAGGAAAGTGGAGAGAAAGGCCCGGCACGACGAGATCCGCAAAAAGTATGGTACGTCTCAACGTCACACCGCACTCCCACTGGAAACATGAAGATGCATAGATAGATGCATAGGTAGATGCATAGATAGATGGATGGATGGATGGATACATACTTTATTCAACCACCAGAGGGAAATTGCAGTGTCTCGACAGCTCACATCAAAAAAGTAAAGCAAAATAATAATCAAGCCAGACAATAAAAAAATATAAAAAGAAAATGGCAATATATGGAAAATAAATGGAAAATTTACTGTACAAAATATAAAAATATGGCAATATACACTGAACCTAATGATAAGTAACAAACCTAAAGACAACAGAAAATCAATACAAAATTAAATATAAAATTTAAAAAGACCTTATTCCGCCAGATGCATTTACATGTACTAGGAATTTGTCCTGGTGATTATTGGTGATTATTATTGTGTCAACGATTAGCGTTAAAAAAAAAGCTTAACAGTCTGAGGAATAATAAATCATTAAACAAATTAAATTTAATTAAAAATTAATAAAAAGTAAAGTAAAAAATGTGCCATATATACACAAATAGCAGAAAAAAGCAAAACAAGAATAGTCAAACATATAAAATCGACAGAATATACAATGCGATGAGTTATTGGTATGGGTATAAATTATGATTATAAATAATTCTCTGCATTTACTAGGTTGTTAATCATCATCCTCTGCTGTCAATTCCAGATGAATGTTTTTTTTACATGTCCAAGGCAGAAATGTCCTTAAATGCCACACAATCATAACACAATCAGTATAATTCACTCATATATTTTGAGTTTTCTTTTATTTCAATAAGGGATTATTATTTGGCTTTATCAAACCAGTTTCTTGGATAATTAACCGCAGATAGTTTTATTTTCAAATCTTGAGAGCAACAGAAAGAATCCAGAATGCCTCTGGGTACCACTTTATACACTTAATGGCCTGGATGAACTTTATTTTTTTTTATTGTATTTTATTTCATTATTCCATGTGTTTTGGCTGCTCTTCACAAGCTCCGCTCACATCTCACCGCTCTCCTCCTCCTCCCGTTTCTTCAGGTCTGATTGCTGATTCCGACCACCCCTACAGCAAGTTTGAGAACGAGTAAAGCCCCGGAAAAGCAGAGGAGGTTTCCCCCCAAAAATACCTCCCTGCCCACGCCCCCTACCACCAGGTTGTAACCACGCGCCACTGCCGGCCTTGCGTTTGTTTGTGTTATTTTAGCCAAGCACGATGAAAAATGCAGAAGTGAGAACTTCAATTTGATAAAGTGTTGATGGGTCATTCTGTTGAATGCTGCAATCGATATGCTGTCGAACCGCCTGTTTTTTATTATTATTATTACCAGATTTAAGAATGAAATCATTCATCGATGATGATTTAAAGTGAGGAACGATTTACTCCAATTGAAGGTCGTTTTTCAACTTTGTATGTTTCTTTTTTTGTCGGTTATGGTTTTTAGCTAAAAAAAAATTCCTTATCGTTCTTTGCACGTTGAACCTGTATTTTGTGAATCAAGGTTATTATTCTTTTAATTCTTTTTTTTTTTTTTTCCTGAATCGCTGCTCAACCTTTTTTTTTTTATACTTATTTTACTGTTTTTATTGGTTTACTCCTGGAGGCTAAGTTAGCTGGAGGTATGAGTGGAGGTTGTCATCTTGTCCTTTGGCAGCTGAAGAAGGAAGGTCCTTCTCGTCCATGGAGCTCCTTCAGACAAGCAAAATATGTTTTTCATTCTTTTAATTTGTCTGGTAAACTATGTTTAAAATGACAATAAAATACACTGATCATAGGAGAAAAATGCTGCATTCCAATGGAAGCATAACAATTCGAAGCAGAATTATTATGTTGTAATCTAAAAAGTATTTTTAATTAAAGCTTATAAAGAGTTCCAGTCATTGTGGGAGAATGTGCTTGAGTGGACAGAGTTCATCAAATTTTTCGTATTCATAAATGTAAATTTTCTAATTAAGAGAACGAGCCTATCTCTTCTTATCAAGACACTTGATTTGCACAGATTGGAAGCTATTTCAAAATGAGTAGAAGATATTTTAATATTCATTCAGTGAGTGAACCTGGCCATGTTTTTAAGTGCCTCGATTGTATTGTTGTGTTTCATTGTTGTTTATTGATTGTATTTCGGATCTCTGAATTAAGAATAAAAAACAACTGTTGAGATGGTTCGTGAAACACTTCTATCTATCTCTATCTCCTTATAACGGCACATAAAGTCACATCGATCAAATACCTTAGCAGTTCTACCTTTGGTCTGCTTTCCACAAGTTTATTGAACACGATCAAATATGACAGCTATTCGTTAATTCTTTTTTTCTTTATTAAACACAATATAAAAGAAGGCAGGCTGTAAATTCATTTCGATTAGGTCTCTCCTCAAATCCCTCCAGACAGTTGCAGTACCAGGTGTTGTCCAGCAGGTGGCATCGTGCAGCTTACGCTTCTGCAATTTTCAAGATAAAATGAAAAGTGCTAGAATCTAGATCAAATTAGATTAGATATATCATTTCAACAGATTGATCCCAATTTTCCGAAATGACAGGGTAAAAGATAACACAATTAGTCCCTGGGGTATAATTCGGGATAAAATGAGATGTATAAAATAGTAAGGTAAATTATATAACATATACTATATATATATATATATATACTTGATATTTTATTGTAAAAACAGCTCCATAGAAACCCCCTCTCATCTGGGGCAGGCTTCTAGCTGGTGTCCGCTTTATCTGTCCCATCTCTAGGCAACTCCCCTGGCATCCCCTCTTTAAAGACAGGCCTATTACTTTTTTCTCGTACGTCACTAAGTTTTTGTCTGGCCCTTGAGAAGGTCGTGGTGTTGGTCGTTTGGATTTTCAGGCCAAGGGGCTTTTAGGTAAAGCTCTGCGATCATGAATCACAATTGTCAATTATTTAGCGGGAAACTTCCCAAAACGGCAAATGCGGCAAGAATAGATTTGCAACCAAACAGCATTTGCCGTGCAACGGCAATTGACACTTGTAACCGAGTTTCTACTCCGTCCGCTTCAGGAAAACACTTCCCTGGGTGTTGCTGAGAGACAAAGTGAGAGTCCCCCAGACGCTCGGACGGAGGATTGAAAAGGCCTTTGACACAATGACACCGCCATAACTCAGTGTCCCCCGGCTAGGACAATTGGAGGGGAAGGGTTAGGGGATGGGAAGAGCGGGGGGTAGAGAAACAGAAGACGGTAAATAGATTTAAGTGCGTGTGTGCACATGCACAGGGCGATTGGCCCAGAGGAGAGCTCCGAGAGGGCGACTTTGATCCAGAAAGATCCAGGGTGGCTGGAGTTGGAGGAGCTGGAGTCGGAGGAGCATCTCCGGCGCCGATGTGAGGAAGAGCCACCATCAGAGCTTTGTTTATTCTAAAAGGGGAAGGATGTGATGTTCTGAGACAAGGAGGCGATAGACAGGAACCGATGGCTTCTCGTGATCTCGCGGCTCTGGCGTGGCTTCTGTGTGTGGTCTCGGCCGCCGCCACCTCCGATGGTGAGATGATGGCTCGGAATTTGTGTTTAATGATCTGATATTTAAATTTCTCTTGTGGGGAAATTCCGTTTTTTTTTTTTGCTTTTTCCCCCGAAGCTACAAAGCTGCAGCTAATTACACAACCAGGACATTTAATTTAAAATACGGAGCCCCAAACTATCTCAGGAATGAAGAGAATCGCTAAATGATCCTTTTCTGAAATATATTATTATTAATATTGATATATGAAGGGCCTCCACACAGAGATTTTGGAGGGTCGCAATACACAACTTTAACTGAGAGAAATATAATTTGGGGGCACGGCATCTCTTTAAGAAGAGATGACAGGACATAAATGGCAAAGTTTTTGTTTGCGTGGGGATACTATCAGCCATTCTTTACCGAATAAAACATCTAATTGAATACATTTTATTTCCAATTTGATCATCTCTGCGTGGAAATGTCTGTCTATTGTGCAATTACTACCGCCCGTCTCCACTGTCCTCCAGAGGCTCCCTGTCCAAAAGGTGGCCAGATCGACCAGGCGGGCCTGCGCTGCTACTGGCTCTCCGAGACCCCGCTGTGCCGGTCCCAGGCGCAGGACGCCTGCCGAGAGGGCTGGGGAGGAGACCTGGCGGCCGCCGAAAGCTCTGGCGCGCAGAGCTTCATCTACCGCTCATTTCCCATGTTAGTCCCAACTGCCGGTCGCCAACATGTCCATGTGCTTGTAGCAGATTGTACGCAATACATCTGACCACATCGTTCCTCGTCTTTGCTCGCGTAGGGAAGACGGTGTGTGGGTGTGGATCGGGGGGCCGGGGGCAGAGGGCCCCCGAAGGGTCGGTGCTCCCAGGAAGGAGGGTGCTCGCTGCCTGGGGGGTCTGACCGGCGCTGAGGGTCAGGGGCTCTGTACGCAGATGGTGCTGGGGAGGCCGGCACAGCGGAGGAGGGCGAGGTGCGTCGGGGAGTTCCTCTTCCTCTGCGAAAGAAAACTAATCGGTGAGAAGCTCATTTCTAGGACCTGCAAAGCCTGTCCTGTCGGGCTGTGTAGCTTCAGTTCAGATGTTGGAAAAGAATATTCCTTACCGTACCTGTGTGCTCAGCGTCGCTGCCGTCGGCGGACAGTTACCTGACAGGGGTGGTCCTCATGACGGGAGTCTACGCCACGGTCCTGCTTCCGACCCTCCCCACCCTACCTGACGCCAGGCAATCTACGGTAGAGGTCAGTAAGGGACCTCAACTTAAACCACAACTTAAAGTTCTCATGGTGATTTCGTGGTCTGCTTGGACGCCAACCATCGGACTTCCAAACCGCAGATGCTGCTGTTCCCTGGGCTGTGGTTCAGTCACACGGGGACGTTGGCATCGGTGGAGATGGTGGTCCAGCCCGGCGCACTCCCCAGCCTGTCCCGAGTCCAGATCCTGCGGCCCTACTGCAGCCCCAGTCAGCACCTCGTACCCCCGGGTAACAACACTCACCTCTGGAATTAGTTTTTTATTTCTATTCATATTTCTACCCTCCTCCCTAAGCATTGGCTGTTTGATCCCTTCTTTTGCCACCCAGGTTGCGGTTCCCTCCTCAATCCATTCAGTTGCTGCTCGGCGGTGGCTCTGTGTAATACCACAGGGGGCTGTGCCCTCGGACGCTATTGGTGCCATCTGCTGGAGGCCTGCGTGCCCGTCACCAGCCCGTGCAGCCCCTATGACCGCTCGGCCACCGCGGGAGGCGTCGGCTACCCTCTGCCCCCCAGATACTCCGCAATATCTCCCTTCTACCATCTGGTGGCAGACCTGCCTCTCCGAACGGAGCCTATCCCCGAACTGACAACTATCGCTGTTAGTTGGCTTTTAATGATCAGTATTGCTGCCATGTTCGTCCCAAGTAATGACAATCGCAGCATAATACTGTAAATGGTATTGATTTCAAATGTTTTAAACCTTTCTGTTCCAGTTGTTTCTGCCTGAGAGAAAGATCACGGTGTACCCCGACGATATTCTGGCCGTGCAACACACGCGCGGTATCGGAAACTTTCTACACTGTCTGGACAGTAAGTCGT
>OMKR01074112.1:1253-14268 GCA_900302355.1 Cyttopsis rosea
GGGGGGGGGGATAAGAAGCCATTCATTGTCAGTCGTTGGCACAAACAGCAATTGGTAGAATATTACAGAAAATTACAAACCTCCAGTATTACTACTTTTTTTTTTTCTTCCCCTCGCAGCCACAACGACCTTGACTTTTGGGGTCGTAGGACAATTACGAGCAACATTAGACTGAGCTGGTCCCCATTTACCGACTCCTGGAACATTGAGCCAATCAAATTAATTTGTTTGGCCAATTCAATGTTTATTACTGGGGGTGGGGAGGATGAGGGCTTCATGAGTACATGCAGCTTTCGAGAGAAAGTTAAAAATCAGTGGATTGCCACCCCAGTTTCTTTTTTTTTTTTTTTTTAACAGCTATGTACAGAAACCATTCTGTGGGCCTAAAGGAGTCGAATAGTTTGGGCTGAATGAACGGTAGACATCACCTTCGCTAAAACCAGCCACACAGAACATTCCATCATTTATTTGGAGAGCTACAGCGGGTCTCGGAGCCAGCGAGCAGCAGCACAGCGAGCTAGCCTGAAGCTGCAGAGACTGAGGCTAAAGAACATCGTGGCCATGGATGTTAGGAAGGAGGAATGTGACACGGGTTCAGATTAGCGTAGCAGCACATCGTCAGCATGCACCACTAAATGCAGTTTTATCACTTTTGCCGTTTGTTTGAAGCGTCCATTTACAGCGAAGGGAAACAGGAAGTAGTTTGTGCTACGCCTGGACATGAACTACTGCAGGACAGTAAAAAAAAAAAAGAAAACGGTAAAAAGGATAAAACGAGTGTTAACAGCTCAGTTAATTCTCTATACATTAACCAGTTGTTCCTGAACATCAATAAATATCTGGTGAAGAGTTGGCGTTGTCGTCGTCTCGGTGGTTCTCTGGTTTAGTGACGCGAGGCAAGTTACGCCAGAACCAGAACTGGAGAGAAGAAGAACGCAGGGAATTAAACTCAGCAGAATGCAAAACTGAACAAAACATAAAAGACAGATTTTTAGGGCAATTCACAATATTCAGTAATAAATTCAATAATTGTTATTGTTTGAATTGAATCCATTACACAATAGTAAGTATTTCAGTATAAACATCACTACCATAAATTTGGGAGAAATAGGACAAGTTATGAACTAGATGATTCTAGGAACTGCTATTATAACAGTTTCCTTTAGGTCAGAGATATTAAATGTTATAAATCTCACCATTAATATTTCCCAGGGAACTTGGAAGCCAAGTACAAGGATTTTCTTGAAAAACATTTTTTTAAGTATAAAGTGAGTTGGGTTCATCCAAGAAAGGCATTTTCCCCAACAGGAACTCAGGAAGTTATTTTAATTTTGTACAAAAATAAATATATGGACGAATGAGGCCAAAATGTTTATGTTGAAATTAAGACTTCATAATTTCATATTTAAGACTATTTATTGACTTTTTAAGGCCCAGTGTATGACATTCAGATCCCAGGTTTGCTTACCGCTGATCGCCTCCTGGGCAAAATACTTGACGTCCATGTCTGTGTCTGTGGAGAGTTTCTCCAGCACGGGCTTCACCTCGGCCTGCAGGGAGCTGGGGACGCACGCGGCCAGACGTTAAAAACAACAATGCCCCTGTTAACGCGGCCGCGCAGAAGGCCCGGAGTCAAGGTCGGAAGAGCGAGGGCGACTTACTTGCTGTCGAGGACAGGGCCGATCTTCTGCAGGGACTTGGCCACGTTGAAGCGCACGTTGGCCACCTGGTCGTTGGACATCTTGAGCACCACGGGCAACATCTGCTTGGTGGTGATCTCCTGGCCGCACGCCTCCGACAGCGCCTATGGGACCGCACCACACCGCGGGAGAACTGAGAAACTCTGGCCTTCCAGAGGGAAAAGGTTTCCAGGAGATTGCAAGGGGCGAGACTCACGTTGATGCAGAACAGCGTGGTCATCCTGTGCAGGTAGTTGGGGTCGTTGGCCATGCCCAGCACCTTGGGCACGATGGTGTTCTGAGCCCACTCCGCCCCAAACTTCTCCACCAGCTTCATCAGGTTGCAGGTGGCCGCCTCACGGATAGCGTAAACTGCAAACAAACCAGCGACCAGATATTTGGGAATTTGGATATATTTGGGAATCAACAGAAACTTGACACCAATATGAGAATGACAATGGGCCGGGGCAATACAATATTATATCGATATTGCGATGAGATTAGGTATCGTTTTGGATTTTGGATATTGTAATATAGCTAAATGTTGTATTTATGGCTGCATGACAGTAAAGTAATGTTTTCTGAACTTTGTAGACTGTTCTAATCAACATCTCTACCTGCTTGGTCTTAATATCCACATTAACTAATGATTGTTTCTCAAATATTCATTTCAAATCATCCCACAAACATCAAAGTATTGATATTGAGGCATTCGTCAAAACATGTGATATTTGATTTATTGATTTCATACCCCAATTACACTTAGTAAGGCCATTATTAAATTACTTCCCCGTGCTGAACATCCAAGAGACATATTTCCAGATATCCATCTGGCAGTAGTGACATATTCAAATTAAAGAATAGCTTTATGGGTGGGCCAGTGTACTACAGCGGAACGGATAATTGTTTGGAAAATGTGTGACTCAGTCAAGCAACTCGCACGCAATAGAACAATGAAGCTGCACGGTTAGGACAATTCACACATGGTTCAGATGGCTGCTCTGTTCTGATTAACAGTGTGACTGTATAGCTGCATTGTACATTTATATTAGGTGTGTGTGTGTGAGAGAGATCTGGAATAATTCTGGGCTGATCTCTGCAGTGCCGTCCTCCATCTCTGAGGGGCTTATGTAAGGGTGGTGCAGCCCCATCCCCAGCCAAACACACAACATTCCAGTGATGTAACCCAGCGAGCTCTTTGTCCTCAATACCCAGAGTGTGTGTGTCTGGACGCCATTCTAATTGGAAAAAAAAGTTCAAGCCGTGAAGGAAACACACTGGGAACCAGAGAAAGAAAATGTCCTATGTTCTAAAATAGACCAGTGTGTTTTCTCATGGTCCAGATAAGAATGCAGCTCTGCCGCAGGTCAGATTAGGTGCAAAATGAACTGAACTGGAGGAATCTGAGAGCAAAATAAGTAATTGGTTGAACCCAGTCGCACATTGAACACATTTCCTCCCAGGGCAATTGTGTCACATTCCATGACTTTTCTGTGACTGGGAATTTCAAAAAGGTACTGCAGGAGATGTGGGAACCCTGAAGATGCACAGGAAAAAGGACCTGTAAATCTGCAGATAGACGACAAGTCCAAACCCATGGTGGGGTCTTAGTGCTCCCCAGTGTTACCAACTCGGCAGAAGAGGACTAGAATCGCTGAGACGGAAATATTAAACAACTGAAAACTGGCTGTGCTTTACGTGAGGCATCCCCGAAGGGGCAGAAGGATTACGGGGGGTGGGGGGCGGGGTTGTCCTACCGTGGTCGATGAGCCAGGCCATGCACAGGGTGTTGAGCTTCTCGTCGAAGAACTCTACGCCCTGCAAAACGAGCAGAGGGTTGGTTCAGATTCCAGAAAACAGTCTGAAGTCTGACGAAGACTACAGAACAAACTGCGGGGGTGGAATCTGTGACATAGACACTGCATTCGCCGAACGCTTGCGGCTAATTAGATAACAATTGTATTTATTCCCCGCTTGCAAACACGGCAGTCAGTTATATCGCTTTGTGTTGTTTTGGAGTTGTTGCGGCAGATTTATTTGGAGAATATTTTATAAAAATAAGCGCAGTAGAAGTTTCATCTCCAATGTCATTGTACACGTGGTTGTTTTTTGGAGACTCACCAGCTGTCCTGCCAGCAGAGGCATGTATTCTATGATGGCCAGGCGGACCCTCCACTTGGCGTCTTCCGCCAGCTCCACGATGGCGGGGAGCAGCGACTGGGACAGCTGACGGATGCCGATCACCTCGTTGACACAGTCCAGATTGGAGATGATGTTGAGGCGAACCTCGGGGCACTGGGAAAAGAGGGAAATGAGAATGATGACTTGCTCACTGTCAAGATTCTGGAAGCCCAAAATATCACATGAAATCCGAGCTGATGGAAGTGACGCAACAGAAAGAAGACTTTTTCTGAGTAGAATGCGGTTGTTTCCAGAAACGCCTTCTCTCACTATAAGTCTTCATCGCTGCCAAAGCAAAATTTCTTTAGATGCAAAACAAAAAGGGCATTGACAACGACTGAAGACTTTTCCCCTCAAATAATGTAATCTGGGCAAATTGATGGGTTTTTCGCTTACAAGAAGCTATTTGAGCCAAAGTTGGAAGGGTCATTAACAGTCAACAGCCAGACAAACTGTTCACATTGTGTTCAGCACATAGTGCTCAGCCAGGAACACTGATCAAACTCTGCTTCTCAATTCGACTTTTTTTGCAGCGAGCTTGTCATAGAGGCACAAATCAGCCAAATTACTCATTCAATCACGCTTTTAATGATACGTTGGGTTACTCCAATCAAAAGCATGATGTAAATTCTCCATTGAATGTTCTCCATCGTCTTCCCTTTTCATCATCACCCCGCCCCCCCAAGATGAATGTACCTTGATTTTGGCAAATTTGCAAAAGAGTTTGAACTGTAATCTTGTTAGACGCGCATCGCATCCCTTGTCGTGTTTTGTATACTTTGAAGAAAATGGGCCATCTTTAAATAGGACTTATTTAAAGCAGCAGAAATGGCAGCTTCGAAAAACAATCTACATTCGTTTCAAAAGCAGCAGAACTGGTCTCTTGGAATTGACGAGTAAATGTTTTGGAAATGCATTCAATTCAATCAAGGCATGACAAGGATTTTCTACCAGGCCCGGCTAACTGGTTCCAGAAGAACCTGTTAGGACTAAGAGGGGAAATCTGCAAAGGCATGCATTGCCTGCAACAATATGCATATAAAGTTGCATTACAGTAAAGTAATGCAGTTTTGAGAACTATATAGACTGTTCTAATCAACGCCTCTACCTCCTTGGTCACAATATCCACATTATTAATGAATGTTTCTTTACTATTTGTGTGGAAAATATCTCATGAGTAAATATTGTGTCTAAATATCTTCAAGTCATCCCTAAAATATAAGCAAATTATCAATATTGAACTATTCATCAAAAAATATTGTGATATTTGACTTTGTGAATATTGTCAGGCTGTAAAATGAACTATTTATACACTAGTCACTGTCTGGTGGATTCTCAACTTCTAGGACCAGGCATATTTATGATAACTGTGGTAAGAGCTTTAAGAGCCAGTGGACCTGTTAGAGGTAGATGGGGCATTAATTTATCCAGTTAAAAGGATGTCCAGATTGCCACTTTCTCCTCTTCAAGATACAGCTTTTCAAGTTGCTTACACTAAGAGGCATCAGACTCTTACACTGTGATTCATCTTCTAGCCGGGCCAGGTGGCCGTCATGTACATCTGGTGACTAAATGGCATTTAGGCAGACACATGCAGGCCAGGACGGGATAGAACTCAGTTTAAGAAAGCCACATAAATATTCCATCACCCAAACACATCTGTTTCGGGTGATTGAAGACCAAGGTTGTAGAAAAAAATGAAAATAACATGAAATAAATTTCCTTTACCTCATCCTTGAGCTGGGCCAGGAAGAGGGGCAGTAAGTGCTCTACGGTGTTGTCCTTGCCCAGGATGGTGGAGAGACCCATGATGACGGAGGCGAGGGCTGACTTCACATGCTGGTTGGTGTCCGACACCAGCTCCTGGTAGATGTGAGAGACCATTTGGTGACTTATCAGGCAATATTACAAGTTTATTTGGACATTAAATGAACCACCAAATTGGTACATGTACCTGCATTGACATGTATTCAAGGTGAGAAGTAGCTCATCATGTGAATGTTAACCACAGAGTTGTACCGAGACATAAATGTAGAAATTGCAACCTTTAAATGCCACAGAGCTAGATGTGGTCAGTAAAGAAGAAATAATTAACCTCAAGTTGCGACACTACTGCGTGTCGTCTTGGCAATTCGAGGTCATGTGTATCAGTTTGTTGCTGCCTGTATCGTCGTGTTCGACGGGATAAACAGAACATCCATCGTTTGTGATGGAAATAACTCTGCTTCATGTAAACCTCCCTTTGGAATCAGAACACTTTAGAGACTGACAAGTCACATTGGATCTTTAGCCTCAAATTAAACACGTTATAAGTCATTATAGTTCATGACTAAAAAAAAAAGAAAGAAAATCTGATGTCATTGTAACCCTAGTTCACAGATCTGCTGCATTTACAACCAGTTTTTCTGACATTGGCCCTTAATAAGGTCGTGCATTGAATTAATACATGAACAACCAATAAAGTAAGAAAATAAAATCAGGTTATCATGAGAGCAGGTACAGAGACAATGTACAACAGTACAATGCTAAAGCACCGATACAACAGTGCCACCTACTGTCCAAAAGCCAAAGTACACCCATCACACATTCTACCCTGAGAGCAGATGTGAATTCTGTAAATGCTGCTGAACTTGAGGCTTTGTGAAGGAAAAGGGCATGACAGGACCGCATGACTAAACCAAAAGCCTTGAGGGAACAACAAAGACGCGATACTATT
This sequence comes from Cyttopsis rosea, assembly GCA_900302355.1. NCBI lineage: Eukaryota > Metazoa > Chordata > Actinopteri > Zeiformes > Parazenidae > Cyttopsis > Cyttopsis rosea. Next base: position 7,830 of record OMKR01074112.1, read on the forward strand.
AATATTTTCTCCTCCTGCAAGCTGTAACTCACGGCAAATCAAATGATCATTCTATCAGAATTTAAAGCCGGAGACTCAGAGATAATGCCAAGTTTACCTTGACGCAAGGCAGAATGTGATTCATGATGATCTGCTCACGACTGTCTTCTGGCAGGTTCTCACAAAACTCTGAAAACATTTTTAAAAAAAGCATAGTGTTATTAAAATAACAATAGTTTTAACACTTTTAAGAACCAACTCTTTGTACTTAGCAAAACGCAGTACAGAATACTTTTCAATCCAATCATAGTGAGATAGCTGGTTTTATAGCGGAAATTAAATTTTTTTTACCAGTAAAAAATTATCCAGGTCCTGGCAAAACACAGTGATATGACTTCTGAAAAATTCCAACTTAATTGGAGGAAACTATTCAACATTAGTTAGATGTCAGAAACAATATTTGGTGATGTACCTTTGACTTTGTTGGCTGCAGCAGCACGGACTTCAGCTTCACAGTCCTTTAGGAGATTCTGGAAGGCTGGGACCAGGTCGTTCTTGGTGATCTCTGGACCCACCGCTTTCTGGAGCTGGAGATTCAGCGAGATGACAAATAAATTCATATTGGGAAATGCCAAGTTAGAATAAGGATTTGGTGTAGTGTGATCTAAATAAACCACATGCATCGAATTACACCTATTTTGATTTGTAAAATGATTTAAAAATAGGTCCACTGTAAAAAGCTGAGCACAGATTGAATTTGAACTAGTCGGATTAAATGATCCACTAATCTCAGGTCAATATCACCTGTCTCCAGATTGAATCTCTGCTTACATACAGAATTACGACTTCTAACTAGTATACACCATGCGACTCTTGGATTTTCAAGCCCCGGTCCAAATTTCAAGATCTTACGACAATCATAAGGAAATCTTTTGTCTTATAGGGTTCTTACACATTTTGACCAATGGCTTTCCATGACTTTAATTCAAATTTCCATGACCAAACATTTTGTGAAGTCTGGGTGTATACTGTCAAAAGTGCCATGACTTCAAATACTAGCATTTATAATTAGTTAAGAGTTTGAAATATATAATTTACATATAATTCACAAAAATAAGGTGACTATTGTCGAAATAATATGCACACAACGCTCCCCTGCACAACTGGACGACTCGAGGCTCACCAAGGCTTCACCCCAGCCCTCGAGAAACCCACACACATCATTTATCGGCTCCTTTTTTGTAATAATTCTCTTCCATCCAACACGATGCTCCGATCAATGTAAACATACGAGCACGGTTATAGCCAGCGGAGCAAACTAGAAAGTTCCGTAATTGTCCAAAGAGAAAATTAATCCAACAGCAAAAAACACTCCAAATACCGCTGCCACCAATGTAGCGTCCGAGGTGTTTGGGCTTTAGGATAACTCTTATGAATGACAAGAACTCTAAAGAACAGCCTGCGCTCATTTACTGCATTGGAACGTAACAACAGTGCCGTACTCGCTTCGATGTCACTCCTAATGAATCCATACAATCCAAGCACCTACGTCAACAGAAGCGCGCCCATAATACTGGTAATATGCGCGCAACCAAAATCAGGGCAGCAGTGCCTTACAATTGCTATTTTGAACGTTACAAAATTTATTTTCAAAGTATAGAAATTATTTTAAACTTGGTGTAAATGAACGACATGAACAAATTTATTAAACAAATTTCCATGACTTTTGGGATTGTTTTTCCAATACCTTTTCAGGTCTGGAAATAGCAATTTGCAGATTCCATGACTTTTCCAGGTTTTTTCATGACCGTACGAACCCTGGTCGTAGGGGTCGTTAAAAATGTGATCCAGTCACCAGCGGTCGTTTGATTTGAGATGGACAGAAACTCTTGCAAGAATATCGGGCTGCTTTGAAATTATCTTTCAAACCTCTTTCAAAGTTCCTCCGGTGTGATCTAGAATCCCAAGATGTGCGATCCCTGTCCCTGCTAAATCCTATAGCATTCAAGGACTCATGGGATGGAAAAGCAATAAGGCTTTAAAGGTATGATATGTCTTTTTAAAGTCTCTTGGTGTATCCTTGCCATTACTCAATTCGAAATTCATCATTGGGGTAGAAAATGACCCACTGCAGCTTTCCAATCTTACTTTGCTTCAATATAAATAAAAAAATCAACACAGCTGCAACCTGCACAACAGGGTGCCGTTAGCTATGTTTTAGGGTGTCTTGTGCCTGACACACCTGCACAGTACTGTAGGGGAACCTACTGTCCAAGGCCTACCTTGCCTTGGACACACGCTAAATATTGCAGAAAATATGTACATATGGGTTTCCTCTCAAAACAGCAAAATGAACAGAACTGGCATCTTTTATTAAGATATACAGTAAATATCTGATTGTGTCTAGATGAAATCATGGCAAATTGCAGTCGAGACCGACATTGACATGAGTCTCAAGTGCCCACTTGATCTGATTTTGCTTTTCTCAATAGGCAAATCGCCATGCTGTTGCCTTTCCCGTGTGCCAACTTGTTGCATTTGATTTTTTCTTTGGCATTGAGGCCTGATGTGGCTGTAGTGATTTTTCTCCATTTTATTTTTAATCTCCTCTTATATCGCTCTGTGATAATATCACATTAACTTTGCACCTTGACTAAACAGGGTATCCGTTGTTGCGGCGTTCGATGAATGAACACATACTTCCACCGATGACTAATGTGGTTGTGAAATGCAGTCAGGAACCCATATGCGCTTTCAGGACGCCAACAATGTGGTTACATGCATTCCTGACCATCTCAGAATGTTGATCCTCAAGATAAATATAACATGAGCTGAAAAAAATAAAAAAAAGATCTGCATGCAAGACATAAATTTCCTGAAGTTTTGGCATTCATCATACCCTTAGTAGCCACTAGCTACACTTGTTCAATGACACTAGCTCAGATTCACAAACAAAGAATCTTCCAGAGGTGTTTCTAAATCCATTGTGAGATTCTAGAGGGACAGTTTTTCAAGTGACCACCAAATGAGTACGGCTGTCCCCGACTAAAACAAATCTAAAAAACAAAGTTGTCTGTTTTTTTCCCGATGGGTCGAAAAAATTTCTAGACACACCCGATTTGTGTTTAATAAATACAACTATATGGACACTGCTCTTGTTTCATGTATTATAATTTTCTTAAGTGAATGACACAAATGAGTAACAATAGGCTATTTTCACCATTCCCAATTATCAGAAGAGACACACACACACACGCGAGGGGATGCTGCTCTGAGTGAGTGACATAGCGGAGAGAATTAAAAGTCTGGTTAAATTTCACTAGAGCCGATGCTGACCATGCTCGTTGCCACAAGTGCAACCAGCCTTTCATTTAAGGGAGGATCCGGACCCGCGAGCCGAAGCTGCTCCGCAGCGTTCTGTTCTAAATTAAATTTTTTCTCTTAAAAAAAAACAAAAAACCTATAAGAGTACCGTTACTACAGTACCTTTGCAGCGCCAAATGTTGTAATAATCCATCCAATGAGTAATTTCCTGAAGCGCTCCGTTAAGTCATGTTTGTTTTGTTTTTCTGAGCTACACATGACGCGGAGACACACAACCTAGGCAAGTGACAACAAAACGCCAATCATTTTGGACTATCTAAAGCTGACCTTTCACCTCTAGCTAACCACATTTGACAGCGACAACCTGGTGTAAATGCATCGGGGATTAAGCGGAGTGAAATTCCATGGATCCTGTGGGTATGGCTATGAAACAAGACGTCTCATGCATGTTATTTTCCCCAATCACACTTGAGGAGCAAAGTTATAGCTCCCTAAATTAGAGATGAGACCGATCCGATTTAATATCTGTATCGGGTGCCGATACTGACGTAATTCACTCATCGGATATTGGACTGACGTCGTCGATCCAAATGCCATATCATAGCTTGCGCTGGACCATGAACCCGCTGTAATCTAACATGAGACGTCACTGATCCAGATTCCATTCCATAGCTTGCGCTGAACCCAGGGAGGGTTGAGGATTAAAAACTACAAAGATGGAAGTACATCGGGAATAGCGGCCCAACTGGAAACATGGACTCCCCCGCTATATATATTTTTTATGAGAGGGTAGGAAACCATAGTGTCGGGCAAATGAAATAAAATTGCTTTGGAATACATAAATTTAATGAATTTTTGTATATATTTTTTGCTCTTTTAATAAGAAGTGCTGTGTGGTTTACTACAGTCTCATGTAACCTTACACATAATACCACCACCACTAATAATATTCAAGAAAAAAAGAGCTCTGGTATCGGCACATATGTCAAGGTGTTCCCTTTTAGGTTATTTATTTTTTTAAATGCTTTGGCTTTGCCCCCTCCTTACCTCTGAGAATTTGTCCGCAACCATGTAGCGGACTCTCCATGACTTGTCCTCTGTGGCCTGGCGGAGGGTGGGCATGACCAGGGTCTCCAGGTCTTCCTGAGGCAGCAGAGTGGCAATGCTCACGCACGCCTCCACAGCCAGGAGCCGCACAGAGTCCTGGTGGGAGAAAGCAATGGAAGCTGTTTAACCAACACTTCATCTAGATATCAGGAGAACTACAGGATAAGGACTGGGTGAAGGGTGTCAGAAGGATGCCAGCAATGAAAGAGTCATGTACCTGCTCATCAGAAGCCAAAGCAGTGAAGAGGGAAATTATGTCACTCTTGACATAATCCAACTCCAGGACCTTAGCGAATTCCCCCAACTTGGAGGCAGCAGCACGGCGAACCATGGGAGTGTCATCCGAGCACAAGGTACGGAAATGCCTGGAAAACAAACACACAGCCATTAAAACACTGCGACAGACAACATCCTGACCACTGAATCTACCAGCCTCCACTAGAGTTCACTTACTGGCGGATCTCTGCCTTGACGGTGCTGGAAACACGTGGATAGCAGACACTAAAGAGACCACAGGCAGATGTACGAGAGGTGAACCAGTCACCGCTGGCCAGCCGCTTCACCAACGGCTCAAAGTGAACCTCCAGGTCGACTGGAGAGTGCTCCTGGGAGATCTTACGCAGAGACTCCACAGCTTTGTCTCGCACCACCGTCTCCTCTACTGTGGCCAGGCTCTCCAAAGGAGGCTGCACGGGAAGAGAGGACATGTTGGTGCATGTGCTTCAAACCTTTGTATTCACACCCATACTATCTACATATGTACAGCATCATTCTGAAAATCAAGCCAGATTTACACTGAATGCGACAAAGTCACCAGAAGTCTCATTCATTTCTATAGAGTTGGAAGCAGCACGCCAAACGCACCAATCCTCTGTGGTGTGAGATTTCTGCATCGGACCGAGGCTCCAGATGCATTCAAGTTTTTTTTTAACTCTTGAGATAAATTCAGTTTTGGGATTCAGTGTAAAGTCAACTTTATGACATAACTGTGTGTGTGTGCGCGTACACACACACACACACACACACACACACACACAAAGAGAGACAGAGAGAGAGAGAGAGAGAGAGAGAGAGAGAGAGAGCAGAACATCATTTAGAATCAACAGGTCAATAAGCAATTATTTAAAAAGCCTATATTTGTAGCATTATGCATTTAATTTGTAGTCTTGCTAGAGAACTCACCAGGAGACAGTGGACGTACTCGGGCCCGCCCACCAGCATAGTGAAGTTGCCTAGCTGCTCAGCAAGGGCAAGGAGTACCTCATCTTCATCGTAGATGGTATCTGAATTGACAGGAAAATAAAATTCCATCTGAGATGGGAAACCATGTTGCGATATTTGACCACACCAACAGGCACAATGAATGGCCAAAAGTAGACATTACATTCGTCTGCGCAACTAACCACACAATCATATGATTTTTATGACCCATCATGTGATTTTATCCACCTGTGAGGAAGGGCAGCAGCTCGGTGCGGGTCCTCTCCACCCCCAGAGCCAAGGCGATGGTGGACAGCTTCTTGATGCTGTTCAGTCGTAACTGCACACAAAGTGAGAAGCCATGAGTTCCAGGGAATTTAAAAAAACATTCAATGTAATGTCTACAAAATATATATATATAAATTTTATAGATAACCACTAGCATTAAACCCAAGTCATACAGATTTATATTTGTCTGTGTGTGTACACACACTAGAGCTACAACTAATGATTATTTTCATTATCGATTAATCTGTCGATTATTTTCTCGGTTAATCGATTAGTTGTTTTGTCCATAAAACGCTGAGAAATGTCGATCACCGTTTCCAAACGTCTTGTTTTGTCCACAACCCAAAGATGTTCAGTTTACTGTCACACAGGACCAAAGAAACCAGAGAATATCCACATTTAAGAAGCTGGAATCAGAGAATTTGGACATTTTCTTCTTAAAAAAAATAAAATAAAAAAGACTCAAAACGATTACCAAAATAGTTGGCAATTTATTTTATTGTTGGCAACTAATCGATTAATCGTTGCAGCTCCAACACTT
>OMKR01074114.1:0-13049 GCA_900302355.1 Cyttopsis rosea
TGTTGGTGGTGGGGGGGGGGGGTGGTTGAAGGGTATCTTGAGCCTGTGCCCTGAATGGTTCATTATCAACAAACAATCACCAAAAATGGTATAAATAAAGAGAGAGACGCCAGAACTTTTACATGCTGGCCTTAGAAAAAGGCGATGTAGGTGGCTCAACCAGATAAGCACGCATACCATATAGGCAAAACGCCCAGGTTAGAATCCTGCCTGCGGTCATTTGCTGCGTGTCTCTCCCTCCCTCTGCCCCCCATATCCTCTCTCTCTCCCCTGCTTTCTATAATAAAATAAATACATTTAAAGAAAAGGGGGATGTGGACAATATAATCATGAACATTAGTGTGTTGATGTTTTTATGTTGTTTTTGTTTTTTTATTTAGTTTTATTCTATTTCAGAATGAAGGACCCTTTGTCACTATATCAAGAGAGACCTGGGAGAATCTGCTAAGCAGAGTTATACTATTGGACACTAAACTGGAACTCACCAGTCTACAGGTAGAGGTTGTATGTAGTCAAAAGATTTACGTTTCCAACTTTTGCCTAACCCTTGTCCTAATCTGATTTATACGGCATGTATTTTATTGGATGGTTTGGAGTAGATGATATAAAAAGTGTGTTTTATTCATGTAAAGCAATGTAGTGGCTAAAAAAGCAATCAACCGTGCAACTAAAGAAAATGTTGTTTTTAGTTTTAGTGTTTGTATTTTTTTTTTGTCGATGTAGTGGCATGCACACTACATGATTGGTCACAATTGCCAAAAGTAATCAAAGATGGAGCTTTACAATGAAGAACAGCTTACTGTTGTAGTTGCGTGTTTGCTCAATTGTGCCGATGCACAAGATGCAGAATTAGGATCAATTCCATACATAACATGCCATTCCATACAGTTACAGATTACTATAGATTACTACTCTCCCGGGTCTTTGGCCATTGGCCTTTGCTCATTGCCAAACTTCTCGTCACATATTTCAAACTACAATATCTTGTGCTGATAAAATCAAACAAGTTTGAAAATATCGGAACATCTGGGGCAATTTAAAAATAGTTCACAACGCATCGCTGACCTGCACAGACTTACCCCTGAGCCACAGCAAAAGCGACACGTCAACAATGTGAAAGCAGCACAGCAACACTTCAGATACACTGCCATGTTAATCAATACGGAAGGTCACACCAAGTGGAAGTGTCATCGTCGCGAAAGCGGCATGCTGCGAGGCTCCTAAACACTTCGTATTTTTTTATGCCTTGGCTCTATTTTTCCGGGTGCAATACGTAAACTGGAGTGTAGATTCCCATAGAGGTCCAGTCAAAAGATGTATTCAGTGAAAATATTTAATTACCAAGCCTGGTATGAATCAACCACATATATAAAATCGCTGATGTGCGGTCCTTCAGTGGATTACTGAGTTAAATACATTTTTCCATTTTGCATTTTTTGTTACCTTAGAATTAGCCGTTTATATGTACATGAGGGCTGGAGCCTCTTCCACGGAGCGCCATGCCATTGCACCACCATGTTTCTACGGTAGCTCAGAATGGACAAACCAAACACTGGCTCTAAAGAGGGCCTTTCGCGATTTTCGCGGCCACCATTCAATTGGTTGCAATCTGCAACCTCACCGCTATTGACCACTAATTTCTACACACTGTACCTTTAAGGGCAGCTCAAGTTGTATTTGTGTTATTTCAGTCAGGCACCTCTAAGGGCAGCTCAGGTAGTCTTGGGGTCCTAGTACCCGTCAAGATCTGCCGGAATCTCAGCAAATGTGAAATACGCATGTTTGTTTATGAACGTAGTTGGATTAGTTCGTGAGTTGAGATTTTTTCTAAGATGGATTTCACATGACTAGGGCTACAGATAAGCATTTTTTTTGGGAGGGGGGGGGCAGAAAACCAGTCAGTATCTGATGTGAGCACCATTTGCCTCATGCAGTGTGACACATCACCTTCACATAGAGTTGATCAGGTTGTTGAGTGTGGAATGTTGGTACACTCCCCTTCAATGGCTGTGCGAAGTTGCTGGATATTGGCAGGAATTGGTACACGCTGTCATACACATATCCAGAGCAACATGGGGCCGTGCATTATCATGCTGTAACATGAGGTGATGGCGGTGGATGAATGGCACGACAATGGGCCTCAGGATCTCGTCACGGTATCTCTGTGCATTCAAATTGCCATCAATAAAATGCACCTGTGTTTGTTGTCTGCAGCTTATGCGTGCCCATGCCATAACCCCACCGCCACTATGGGGGACTCTGTTCACAACATTGACATCAGCAAACTGCTCACCCACACAATGCCATACACGCTGTCTGCTATCTGCCCGGTACAGTGAGAACTGGGATTCATCCATGAAGAGAAACCTTCTCCAAAGTGCCAGACGCGATCGAAGGTGAGCATTTGCCCACTCAAGTCGGTTGGACCCTGGTGAGGACGATGAGCACGCACATGAGCTTCCCTGAGACGGTTTCTGTTTGTGCAGAAATTGTTCGGTTTTGCAAACCGACCGTTGCATCAGCTGGCCGGGTGGCTGTTCTCAGATGATCTCGCAGGTGAAGAAGCCGGATGTGGAGGTCCTGGGCTGGCGTGGTTTCACGTGGTCTGCGGTTGTGAGGACGGTTGGATGTACTGCCAAATTCTCGGAAACGACATTGGAGACGGCTTATGGTTGGGAAATGAACATTCAATTCACTGGGAACAGCTCTGGTGGACATTCCTGCAGTCAGCATGCCAATTGCAGGCTCCCTCAAATCTTGTGACATCTGGCATTGTGTTGTGTGATAAAACTGCACATTTTAGAGTGGCCTTTTATTCTCCCCTTCATAAGCAACACCTGTGCACTGATCATGCAGTTTAATCAGCGTATTGACATGCCACACCTGTTCAGTAGATGGATTATCAAATAAACAAAATAAATGTTTTTTTTTTGGGCCAAATTTGAAAGACATAAGCTCTTTGTGAGCCTAGAAAAAATCCTGGATTCTTTATTTCAACTCATGCAAAATTGGAGCAAAAACAAAAGTGTTGCTGTGGCAGTGTAGCCACAATGTCAAGGTTTTTAAGGAGGAAGAGATGTGAATGGGAAATACAGCACTGATCGGGCATGTGTTTTATTGACAGTGAAAACAAAACAAAGGCTCTGCCAAAACTGTAACATAAAAGAAGACTCTTTCCGGGTCCTTTCTGCTCTGAGTTTAGCTCTCCCCAGCACCAGCGTGCCGTTGATCTCCACTGAAAGACACACACACAATAAGAAGACCTTGCTGCCGTCTGCAGCCCATGGCTTAACCACGCCTCTCGGACTGCCACATACTCCCACCGCCGGGGGATGGTCGGATGGCCGACTCTCTCCCCCCCCCCGGAGCGGGAGAGGAAGTCAGCCACCATCTGCGCCCCCGGATCACGTTGAAGTTAAAGAGCTGTAACACCAGATACCACCGAGTGATCCGGGCGTTGGTATCCTTCATGCGGTGGAGCCATTGGAGTGGGGCGTGGTCAATCCATCCCTCTCTCCATACTTTTTAAAGATTCAGGTGATAAATCTGTGTCGCCCCAGCCCTGTCTGACCGCTCTACCTCGTAATCGACCTCCCCCACCCGCCGTGTAACCACAAAAGGCCCTTGCCACTTGGCGAGCAATTTATAGCTGGACGTAGGAAGCAATACTAACACCTTGTCTCCCGGTGCAAACTGTCTGAGTGGAGCCCCTTTGTCATACAAGCAGCGCTGACGTTCCTGAGCCTGGAGCAAATTCTCCTGTGATAGCTGCCCCAGCGCGTGTAGCTTTGCTCGCAGGTCCACCACGTACTGTCCTTCATTCTTACTGGTGCTAGGACCTTCCTCCCAGTTTTCCTTAATTAGGTCTAGCACCCCCCGTGGTCTCCTGTCGAAAAGGAGTTCAAAGGAAGAAAATTCTGTGGAGGCCTGGGATACCTCCCGCACCGCAAACAACAGAGGGTCCAACCATTTATCCCAATTACAGCTATCGTCGTGCACGAACTTCCGAACCATGTTCTTCAGCAACTTATTGAACCGTTCCACTAGGCCATCTGTCTTGGGATAGTACACGCTGGTCCGACTTGAGCGGACGCCCAGTAATTCCGAAGTGTACGTGACATGAAGGAAGTGCCCAGGTCGGTCTCCTTCGGAATCCCGACTCGGGAGATGACCTGAAACAGTGGCTGCACCACACTTTTGGCCATAATACTGCACAACGGCACCACTTGCGGGTATTGGGTTGCATAATCCACTAGGACTAATACAAAACGATACCCACCAGCACTGCGGTCTCATGGCCCGATGAGGTCCATACCAAGTCTTTCAAACGGGGCCTCAACTAGCGGGAGGGGCCTCAACAGCACAGTTGTCGTAGCCAGAGGGTTGACTAATTGGCACTTGGGACACGCGGCACACCACTTACGTACATCTGCCCAAATGCCCTGCCAATAGAAGCGGGTCATTATCCGCTGCAGTGTTTTCTCGTGTCCAAGGTGACCGGCCATCGGGTTATGGTGAGCCGCCTGGAAAAGTATTTCCCGGTGGCTTTTCGGAGCCAACAACTGGTATATTTCTTCTCCTGAGTGTCATGGCTCACTCGATATAACCTGTCCCTAATCACCGAGAAATACGGGTGAGTGAGCGCGGCATCTGGGCGGACTAACGTGCCATAAATTTTAGCTAACTGCTCAAAGGCCACGCGTAAAGTATCATCTTGCGACTGCTCCAGCGGAAAATCATCCATGGAGGAGTCAAGGCGGACTGGGGAAGACCCCACTTGGGATTCCCCCGCTACGACCCTGTCACTCCCACTGACGTCCCCTCAGCATCGCTGCGCAATACACACATTTCCCTACTGACCGTGAGCGCACTCCTCCAGCTTCCCTCATTAAACATCAAAACATCAAACCCTGGCAAATACGTGCTCAAAATCGGAGTGCGACAGGCGGGAGCTAACTGCAGCCTTGACGTATGCTTTTTTCCCCCTTATAGCGAATGTTGAGCCGTACCAACGGATATGTAGCGATTACACACATTAATAATGATTCGCACTCGTTAATATTGATCCCTCATAAAATTTGTCGTAAGTTGAAATCAGGGATTTGTTTCTGTGTACGGTGCAATATTCACGAGAATACCCACAGACCACAAAATTATTGGCAATAAATGAAACCTTTATTATAATGAAACACTCAATAATAAGAAGAATAAGGGGTAGTCGAAATAAGAAATAAAGTCACGATAAAATGAACGAATAAATGAGATTAATAAGAAATAAAAAATCATAAAAACGTAGAAAAGGAATTGCGTAAAGTAGATACTCAACATCGTGATCTGAAGAGATTGGAGAAAATACGCAATACGCGGGATTGTAACTAAAGAGGGAATCTCTGAACTAACTTCTAAAATTGAATCTGTGAATTAAGAGTGAAAGGAATTAAAGAAATTTAAGAGGACACCCTTCTAAAATCAACAACATGATCACCAACAGTAGTGATGGATTGATCTTGCCTGACGTGGTTTAGCTGTGTCGAGGACAATGCAGAAGAGGACAAGACCTCCCATGGTCGCTTTGGCTCGATCTAGCGAACACGACTCCCGGTAGAATTGACTCCCACTGGCGGGCCACATCGAAGGTTGGGTCGAGACAGCGATGGGGTGAAGCTCCGTCTCTCTCTGGATTTGTCCGGGCGGCAGGCTTTACGATCTCCTGGAGCAGAGACCAGCCCGCAGCGTTCTGTGGAGCGTCTGGCAATGTCGTTGGTGGACGTCGGATGGTAGATGAACTGGCTTGTAACTATACTCATCAAAAATATCTTGCAAATAATGTCGTTGGCCGTTCGACATTGACCAAAAGATATTATTGACTTTAAAATAATGAACTACTAAACTCAAAACGTCAGATTGCGTGTTGTGCATTCACGTGTCCTAAAGCCTAAAAATGAAATAATAAAACTTTCAAATAAAATGTCAAGATTCTAAAATTGTGTATTCTGCTAATAACTAAAGTTCTAAGGCAAGGACTCCAAGAGCGGAGCCCTTTCTACGTCACATAATCAACCTCTTGTCTCTGGGCTAACTCTCTCGGGACTCTTCCACCCTTCTGCCAACTCTCCAAACTCTGCCCAGAACAAAGGGGTTTGGGGAACCTAATCAGATCGCGTTGGGTGAGAACTTAGATACAACCTCCAATCAGAGTCCTTGTTCCTTTTCTAACATAGACATTTAGGTAAATATTCCTCCACATCCCTCCAATCTTATCACAACCGATGTTTTCAAAACTGTAATTGGTATGAATATGAAAAGAAACAAAAATAAAACAATTGATCTTATAGTGTCAAAGCATTTTCAAAACTATTCTAATGAAATTGAAATTGAAACAAAATAAATCTGTATTTTGTTATTTCCTACGACGGATTTAATTACTAACTTATAAAGCCTAGTTTCTAATATTAGTAATAATGCATGAATCTAATTTCTATATCTCCCCGGTGTGAATAATATAAGAAAAGAGATTCCTAACCAATTAAACTACTCTACCTTTTATATAAGCATTTCATGAATAAAAGAAGAGATATAAAAATGCACAAGATTACTTCACAACAGAAAATAAAAAGTCACAAGCGGTTGAAAGGGACTTTGGGAATGACATGCAATATAGACTACTCATTTCTAATTATGGTTGTCCTAATCAGAGGGCGGTGGAACTTATACCATTTTCCATGAAAATGTCTGTACATCCAGATTATGTTGGTTACTGACTGATTCAAACATTATTTAATGTTGATTTAGATTTTGGTTAAATGCAGAGACAGTGAAATCGTTTCCCCCAGGAAATGCCTGATTTATGACTGATGTCTGGTTTCTCCACTGATAAAGAGAAGAATGGGGCAGAGACAGGAATGGAGGGGACGTGAGTTTGTCTCTCATGTGTTTGTTCAACCGTGTAGAGAGGAGACAGGGAATATAGAAAATGTAAGTCTCTTGTTTAATATTGTTCTGGTCCGCTTCATGTGGTCTCCTTAGAGTTTTATGGTTTGTTCAGTCTTCCAGGTGTATTTCCAATAGAACAGTAAAACAGAACAGACAAACGAACAATACAGTTCATATACCTTTTGATTGGTAGTATATCTTATCTTTAATACTTAAATGTTCTAGGACAGTACTTAAGTATAACTGAAATAACATATTTAATTTTGGGGGGACCTGGCCAAGAAAAGCAGCACAAAGTTACAGGTGCTATGTACAAAAAATATTTAATATTTCATTATAAAAGCAATTTAAACTATGAGAAAAAAACAATTACAATTTTCACTTTCCTCCCTTTAACTATTTCTTTCAAATCATTCAATGAGACCAGGTCCTGTAGTTTCAAGTCCTTCTGGAGCTCGTTCCATGCCACAACTTAAATATCTAATATGTAATAGTGCCATGAAATAGTGTTCAGCTCCTCTTACTTAAATTCCAAATGTTCAATAACTCCAATCCAAAAATGTACAACCTTTAACTAATAGTATTGTTCACAATTTCCTCAAATAACCTCAAAATGAGGTCTGAGCTGTTAATGGGCTTAAACAAAACAATTTGGGGCTTATCATTGAGTCCCCTTGGATGAATTGTATTAAATGCGCTGTTTATCAGTAATTAGTGTGCTAGGAAGTGTTTTTATTTTACTATTGCATTACTAATTTTGTAATTACATGTTTGCAGATGTCCTTCCTGAAAAAACGGCAACATGAAAAATCCATGGTGTACTTGCTGCATGTGGAGATGGTGGCCTTGTTCAGAGAACTCCTCACCAAATTCATGAAGCCCGAGGCCATCCCACTGAATGCAAAGGAGATACTCAAGGTTGATGCCTCTAACAAAAGGCTATCTGTTGGAAGATATTGCTACTCTGCACTGAACAAGGCCCGTGTGGAGAGGAAGATATGCGTTGAAAATGTGTACAGCTATCTCAGAAAAGGATACATGAAGGCAGCAGACTTCCTTCTGAAAAACCTTCCTCTGAATAACCACATTATCACCTCACTCTCTGCATTGACTCCATCTTTGATTCAACATGAATCTATCTGTGGGGCTTTTATCACATTAGGCAAGGCCTTGCCTAATGTGATTTTGGGCATTAGGCAAGGCCTTGCCTAATGTAGTTGCACCGTAAGAGATTGATCAACTCGATGAAGAGGTAATTGGTGTAGGTGGAGTGGAGTTGTATCCATGAAGAATCGAGAGAGAGATGTGAGATTTCCTATTCTGGGTAAGCTGGTCAAAGCACTTCTCAGCATCTTCACTGGCCCCCCGTTTGAGGGATCATTTAATCTGATGGATGACATTCTTGAAGCAGACAGATGCCACATGAATGTGGAGACTTATGAGAGCCTTGCAATTGTCAAATCCACAATTAAAGCAATGGAGTGGACAGCCTCAACAATGACAATCGGACCAGCCATTGAGGAGGTCCTGCCTGTCGTCATGGAAGAAAGAGAGGGAAGAGGCACAAAAGAAGAAAATGCTGTGTCAAGCAGCAAGGATTCTGTCATCAGAGAGAGCACCCAGAGGCCCCGCAACCTCTACTGGCGCACACAGAGGCCCCACTACCTCCACTGGAGCACCCAGAGCCCCCACTACCTCCACTGGAGCACCCAGAGGCCCCAGTACCTCTACTGAGGCCCACTCAGATGCCCCCACTTCTGAGGAAGTTGGGGCAACTTCATCCACTCAGAACAGAGTTAATGCCTGAAAAGGTGTGGCTTGAATCAGTTGCAGGACTTTGTTTACAACCCAAAAAGAATGAAGAAATAAGTTTTGTTTTTTACCAGTCCTATAAGAACATAAATGTTGCTGTATTTTTTTTTTCAATCTTCATAATTTATTTTCCATTACTTAATTATGTTTTTCAAAAGGAAGCACTTTGCAAATTGTCAACTTGTCACTTTAAGTTATTGCAATATTGTTATAAATATTTAAATAAATGGTGCAAACCACATACTTTTATAGAGAATTGAATCTGTGCAATTCTTTGTCGTCACCCCCCCAAAGAACATTTCAGGCTCTAGATTTTTTTTTTTTTACTTTAAGCCCTGGATGGTGGTACAGGGTGACACTTTCACATCACACATTTCACATGACAAGCACCAGTCGAAGCTGTTGCCCACCCGGGGGGTTACAGTGCGGATGTGGATAAACTGTGAAATTACTACGAATGACCATCCAGAGTTGTCAGTGTTTCGGCAGGTCATGGAGACATAGCAAGGACCGACACAATTAAAGGCCCTGTGAACAGAATGCTTCTCTACCGGGGTCTTGCAAAGGTTTCAAGATACGTATTATCTCAAAGTAACAATTCAATGGGCCAGTGATGCTGTATATGTAATCTGTCTGCCCTTCCCAGTTCTCAAACTGAATGGACCAAGTTCAACCTTTAAGTCAGGGAAAATTTAGCTTTCTAGACAGAGTATCTGATGGGAAGTTCTTGAAGAAGGGAAGAAGATACTCAAAAATATCTTCAATCTTCCACCTTCTTCTTTCTGGAGCGATGAGTATAAGCAGCCCGACCGTCTCTTAGATATGTTTGCGATTTGTACAAGTATTAAACTAACAAATATAAATATATCCAAATCTAAGGCCAGTGAGCGCCAAGGCAGTGATTTATTTAGTTTTTCTGTGCCAGCGAAGCTAAATAAATCAAAATCTTTCTATTCAGCCTGCAACCCGGCACTGTGTTGCAACGTGCCGTTCAGATCTTCAATTGATTATCAGATTATATTATATATTACTATATTATTATCAGCATATTATTGTTAATATTATTATGAAATTATTATATATAGGAGGCGGGCTTGGATCGAGTTTGTATCTTCTCCCAATGTTCATGTGGGGCTGCTCCATCCATGTTATGATTACGTGCTCCTGCCGATGCTCCTGTCCAAGGCATCGACACTAGATCTGGAGTTGGCCCCCGGGCACTGTGCTGTGCTGCCCGCTTATCCTACAGTAGATAGCGAGGATTGGTAAATGGGCATAGGATAAATTTCCCCACAGGGATTGATGAACTGGTTAAATTCCTCACTCTCTTTGAAACCCTCAGGTGGCACCTGCAACCTGCCTACAATCCCTTCTGCATCAGACTTCAACACCGTGTTGTCCAGCGACCAGAACACCCTGGATGGGACCCATTCTCAGCACAGCACCAGCCAGGATGAGATGGCAGACATTGAGGAGGGCAACCAGTGCCCTGCTGCTGTACAACTGGCTGATGCCCAGGTCTCTATGCCTATGCTCTCTAACTATATCTGTCTTTCAAGTAAGGCTAATACTAAATACCTAAATACCACATTTAGGTGGCAGTTCTTACAGCAAGAATAAAATTGACAGCATTATAGTCTTAAATATGGAAAGATTTCTTCTCTCAGTGTGGAGAGCAAAAATCTATCGAATCAAAATCTGCTGTTGTCTCTAAAAAGTTGTTGTTATGTTAAGTTGTAAGTACTGACAGAAATGAGCTACTTTTTCTCAGGAATGACATACCGTCTGGCCAGTTGAACAATGTTGGGGTTACATTTAATTAACTAAACATTTTGAATGGGTTCCCCTGGCGACATTGCCATATTTTCCAAGTTGGGCCTTCCAGAAGGGATCAAAACTCACTGATAACTTTGAGGTATCCCGTCAAATCCCCTCTGTCAGAGCAACCAAGCATTCACTGTACTGAGGGCAAGTGAGTCATCCTCAAGTTCCACCCGCTGATGTTAAGTTATTTTGGTTTGACTATTAGTGTATTATGCTACTAACTACTGTATATCACTGGCTCCCTATCGCAGGGACTGCGATCTATTACTCATGGGAATGATCGTCGGATCATGTTATTGAAAAGCTCTGCATTCACGCCTGAAATGGCAGAGGAAGTGATGCCGCCGCGCCGTCCAGCCCACACGTATATATTGCAACCTCTTTTCTTGCCTCGCGAGAAGAATTCACTTTGATTCCTCGAACTTGATGCTTGCTCACCTTTCGGGTTCCACTCGTGTGACTCAGTGCAAGTCACTGGCTTGAGTACCGTCCATACGGTGTATCATTGTGGTTTATTGTGTTTTTTCCTGTCTACGTTTTAACCTCTGTGTAGTTTGTTTTCGGATGACGAACCCTCCCCCGTGGCTAGCACGAGCGCAGGAGCTGGCCACGTTCTCTCCGCCTCGTGCTAGACCGGCCCCCGCTACCCCGCTGGTCTCCTTCCCGAGCTACATAAACCCGGAGGAACCGCAGCTTCGGGCCACGGTGGAGTCGTCGGACTAGGACGAGCCCGAAGAGGAGGCGAGCCTCCCCAGCTTCTGGGCAAGCTCCAGCCTGTCCTCGGCTCCGGACAGCCCGGTGCGTTAGCACACCGGCTAGCGTTAGCACACCGGCTAGCGTTAGCACACCGGCTAGCGTTAGCACACCGGCTAGCGTTAGTACAGGAGCTGGTCCTGTTCGCACCGCCACTCCTCCTAGCGCTAGCCCGCCTCATATCACATATTCGACAATAACATGTGCGAAACTCATAACCCCCGGTGTCCCATTGTGTCATGCCGCAACGGGCATCAGAACATGTTGCCCACGAGGCAATATTTGGCCATGAGTGGGTACACGCCGGGCCCGCTATTGATCCGGTGCACGCCAGGTCGGCACTGTTTCAGTGTTCAGAGAACCATCACGAGGGCTACGTCATCCAGTTGGCCCGTCCTCCGCCCAAGTTCAGGGGAAAGATCGAATCTGTGGTCCCGGACGGCCAGACAGAGGTTCTCGTGAGAGACGACGCAGTACCCGTTGTGGTTCTCCCTAGGGGGTGATGAGACTTTTACCTTTTTTCGGTGGTGCTCATTCAGCCGTTGCTGAACAAGAGTGCAGGATGACAGCTTGTCGCCTGTGGTTCGCTGTTCTATGCGATATGAGTGTGGGTCCCTCGTGGGAGCTCCCACTCTGGTGAGATCTGCTCACGGAGGCATGCGATATGATTTTGCATCCGCACCCGGGGCTATGGCGTCTTCGTGCCTGGTGCATGAGAGGGAGAGGCTCCTAGCTTCGGGCCTCTGAGCTCTTCGCAGAGGGGAAAGCAGCTGCTACACTCAAAGTCTATCTGGTAGCAATCTCAGCGTATCACGTGGGCTTGGACGGCTTCATGCCAGGCAGTCACCCGCTGGCGTCACACTTTATGGCGTTCAGCCCGGACGTCCCTGATCCCAACCTGGGACTTAGTAATGGTCTTGCCGGCTCACTCAGGGCCTTCATTCGAGCCCCTACACACCGCGTACGTTAAGACGGATTCTCTAAAGAAGCCTTGCTACTGGTGCTCGCCTCAGCAAAGTGGGTAGGCGAGCTGCAGGCATTGTCAGTTCACCCATCCTGCATACAGTTTATGGGTTGTGGTGATTTTTGTCACTTCTTTCACTCCAAAGGTTGTTGACAGCCTTCTCTCCATCGCCTTTCCAGTCAGAGGTTCAGGAGAGACTTAACACCCTGTACCTGGTCCAGGCTTTGCACTGTTATGTGGACCGCACTAAGAACTTGAGGCGCGGGGACGTTGTTAGTGTGCTTCGGCATCCAGGCAAATGGTAGGCCCCTGTCCAATGAGCACTTGGCTCATTGGCTGGTGGAGGCCATAGACCAGGGGTGTCCAAACTTTTTTTCCCTGAGGGCCACATACAGAAAAATATACAAAGGACTGGGCCACTCACTAGACGTGAGGTATACTGCCTCACTTCTAATGCACTAATATTGGCAAAATAAATCAAATGCAGGTAAATTACGTTTGATAATTGAACATGTTTGAAGAAAAAAAGCCTCCATCACAGCTCTCCATTAGTAGATTTTTATTATATTTTTACAAAAAGGTTGGCAGATCAAGTGACAGCCTCAGATTGTTTCTTAGGGTGCTGATCCCCCTTCATTGTCCTGTATGAAGGGAGAGACAAGAAGAGAAATAGGGGATGTGGATATTTCAAGCTTATTACACAAATAAATTATTGGGCTTGTTAACACATCAACTAACGTTTGTTAAAAAATTATCATCACAT
>OMKR01074115.1:0-12753 GCA_900302355.1 Cyttopsis rosea
ATCAAACGCATCCACATCCAGGAGGCCAAGCGCGTCCTGCAGAGCCTCCTCTGGGGCCCCAGGAGGGACCTGATGGAGCGGCAGTGGGAGAAGCAGGGGCCGGGCGGCGTCCCTGCGGCGGCGGCCGAGGGCTCCCGGCACGAGGGCCTTCTCAACTGGCTGGACGTCAAGCGGGCGCTGCTCATGATGAAGTTCGCCGAGCGATCGCTGGAGCCGGAGAGGAACGCCGAGCTGGAGGACTGGCTGTGCTGCCAGTACTTCTCCTCGGCCCACCCCCTGTCGCTCTGCCACACCGCCGAGCTGCTCTACTCGCTCGAGTGACGACCCGCCGCTTGCTGTGATTGTGGACGCACGAGAGGGGACGTCGCGTGGCAATGTGATCAACGTCCTGTGAACCCGCCGCCGCCTGTCTGCGCTACCGACACACGCATCACGTCCCACTCGCACATGCAGTACTCTGCCTAAAAAAAGGTGCAAAAGGCGAACTGAGACGAACTGAACCGCCAACCGGAAGAAAGACCAAATTCACTGTGTGCCATCGACGCTGACAAACACTGATGTGGTCACGTGAGCGGAGGTCATCAGGATATTGTCCACGCGACACATGGGAGTTCCCGACACTGTATCGTATTTATCAACCGTTCATAATATTCAACGTAAAACGTGCTTATTCCCTCTTAACACGCCAACTGGTTCAACATGAAAACAATGCTTGACGCACGTGCAGCTAACTTTTATGTTTTCTGACTAAAACTAACGGCGCCGACAGGCTTAAAATGATCATACTGCTTAGTCGCGCTTTAGGCTTTTCAATACGTGAAGCAATGTGTGGATTATACAAAACTGCCAAACGGTAGATTGAACTTGAAACACAACCGGACGCTTGAAAATGTAGCTCGATCTGTGTTTTGTCGTCTCCGAAGCCTTCAGTATTTAATTAACCGATACAAAATCGGCACGCGCCGCCCGGTTTCACTGATCCGATCGAATAGAACGGTTTGAGAGGTGAGTTTTTGTCACATCTTTGTTGTTCTTTGTTAAGTTCCGTTACGCTTTGTGTTAATATTGTTTTATGAATTGAGTCACAGTGCCTTTTGTTCTCTGTATATGTCGCAGTGACTGAGAACCAACTTGTGAGTGTTTATATTCCTTTCTTGTTGACAGAGCTATATATTTGTGAAACTGGACTTTCACGGCGCGTTCTGGCAATGGTCAGAACTTTGTACAGAGATTTGTAGATGTTACTGAGAAAAGGAGCGAGCCCCGAGCAGGTCTTACAAAGCTGTGGATGTAGCGGCGGTAACAAAAGAAAAGTAAATATTTATGAAATCCTATCATTTGTTACTCCGTAGTAGTCACTGGAATTTGTTGATTTTGACGTTTGTTATTTGCTTTTGGAGCGGGGAGTCCCGTGTTTTCGGATCGGTATAGAGAACAAAACCCAATTTAACAGTCCACACATGCTGGGTGTTATGTTGAAAAGAAAAAAATATCCTCATATGACCTTGCAACACATAATTATTGATTGAAATGACTTGTGCGAGCCACGCCTATCAATAAACTGTGCATATATTTTCTCACAATTACACCCACGTTTCAGTCATTGTTTTTGTTCTGTTTGATGTTTACAGAAGAATTAGTACATCACCACTGTAGGCGTTTCCTTGGTAATAACACTGTAATTAAACACTGGTAATAAACTAGAGGCTTTGTGTAAGTTGCCGGTAACCCCGGATGCAGGTATTAAAGTGAATTATGTCTTCCCGACTTTCAAACAAATAAACATAAATTGCAGTGATTAAAAACCTATATTCTGTCTATCATGGAAAGTCCACGTCTTAACACACACGATATGAATCACAAGGTTTTGCCCTAATGTCCATCGAGGTGGTTTGTAACGAGAGAGATGTCCGACTTTTGGGTTGGCAGACGCCGGCTGTACGCCGCTGTCCTTTCCAGCAGCGCGTTCAGTTGCCCCTCGTCTTAACACTTTCTTTCTGCTCCTCTTCGCTCCCAAACCACTGGCTGCCGCCTCGCCATAGGTGGAACCATGTTGCCATGGAGATCTGACCAATGGAATGGCATCCGCTGGAAAGTAGCGAAGGCAGTCAAGCGAGCGCGGTTCAATTTTCACCTCGGCGTTCCCTACAATACGTTTACTATATATTTACAAATGCCGACAAACGTGCACAAAACACACCGTCTCTGCCCAAACAAGCTGCTTCCAGCGGCTGAAGGTGTAAGGTGTGTTCAGGCATTTTATAAAATTAGGTTAAAAAAAAAAAAGATATGAAGAACACACAATGAAATGTTTGACAATTACGAGACAAAAACATTTTCCTAATAATAAAAGTGTGTTATCCGAGCAAAACCTGTGTGATTCTCCGGTAACTGCAGTGTCACAGTGACCACCGCTTGCTCTGTTCTGGGTTTTTCTCTCTGTGGGCTTCTAAATGCAAGGTATTTCAATGAATATCTTAATATATAAACATGTGGACGAAAGATGGGGGATTTAATTTCTACGTTTGATCTTGAGCCTCTGATATACAGGATGTGGCACAAGGAGCCCAGTGCGTTGCGTTTATTGGAATAGAATTTTAACTGATCAGTGCGTCACGGAGAATCTTTGCGCTATTGCAGATTGTGTCTGCTATTTTCTTCCTCTGTTCTTTCCGGTAATTTGGGCTACAATCTTCATATCACCTGATCGAGAGAAAAAGTGTATATTATGAAGCAGGCACCGTGCTTTGATTGAAACAAATATTGAAATTGTGATCAACCTTCTTTACCAACAACCATGACATTCTCATGATCTGGTGATGATGGTGTTATAGCTTGAATTGTAGGACTTCAAAAAGGTACTTCAAGTCATTTCCAGAATCACAGATTTCAAGGAGGAAACAGTCGACAAGCTGTGAACAAGCGGGCGGATGTGACACCGTGTGGTTTCGGCTAAATGAGAAAGCTCGAGGGAGGCGTCGTCCACTGTGCCGAGGCGAGTGAAGAGGCTTCGGTAAAGCGCAGAAACCAACCTTGACTCGGTCCTTGAATCGGCCTTTGTCTTCCCAAGCAGGAAGCACAAAGGACACCTTGTTCTCGACGGATCACCTGGGAGTCTTGGAAATGGGAACATTTCAGGGCAGATGCACCAGGAACTTCCTTGTGTTCCACTAGCGCTTTGCAAAACACACAATAGACCCGAACCCTAAGATTCCGGCTTCACTCGCAGCAAGAGGTCAGTCAAAATGGAAACGGAACCGCACACCTGTCCACACAACACTGTAGATAGATGGATAGAATCTATCTACATTATATATGTAAATAGAGATACTGTAGATGGATACACAAAAGCATCAATGTGTTCAATGTGTCACAAGTCATAAGCCTTATTCTAAAATCAATTCAGTTGAAATGCATGGAGCATGTGACCTGATCATGTTTACATGTTAAGTTCTATGGATGTCCTATCATTTCGTGTTACACATTTGTGGTACAAGACTGGCACCTGGTGGCTGCATGCTGCAACTACTTCGGCTATTCTTTCTTACATTCTCAATGCCATTTAAATCGGGCGAGCATTGGGGCTTGTGGTCGGCTACAGGTGAGTTTTGAGGTGATCAAAATTGCGCTTTCATGTGGACTACTAATTTCAATCCTCAAAGCAGCAGTCTTAGTTTACAGAGCAACTTTTCGTGTTGCGTTGCCGCACAGCAAAGGTGGTGAATTCCAGGTTATTGAACCTCTGGATTATCCAAATGCAGAGGTTAATTCCATAGCAAATTAAAAACTCAACATACTGGAGTGGGCCGTACCTTTTGAACTTGTACGTTTTATGCCGTTCCATACCAAGGTGCCCCAACACCTACTAGTGATACTCCATCTAACACAGAAAAGGAGAACTACACTATTTTATCTTGTTGTTTTTTTTTTTAAATAATGCGCCTTAGAATATTACACTCTGAACGATTTACTGAATTTTATTTGAACATTAAACCAAAGCACAGCAACAAAATGCATAACATTGTAGTGGACTGTTAACTGTTATTAATGTCTCCCAGCATTAATTATGTATTTAAAAAAAGGATGAAATCAAGCACTTTTAAAATTGCTTCTTTGATCATGCTGTGAAATTAATGCAAATGGTTATAAAAATCAAATAAAATAAAGATAGAAAAAAAAGAAAAAAAAAACTATTTTGAGATTAGAAAGTTGAATTTACCATGCCAGCGCTTGCTTACGCAAACAATAAGAAAATACAATTCACAGCATTTTCAGATTTTAATCTTCCGAAAAGCAATCATTCGTTTATTGTGTTGGAGCAGTCGTTGGAGCCGACCGGCCAGGATGCAACACAGCGAACCGGGTCCTGGAGCAGGACCAGGGAGATCAGCCCGGGCAGTGGAGGGAGCAGGGAGGACATGGAGGCATCAGGGGGGCGGTGGAAGTGGCGTGGGAAGGGGAAGGAAGGGGATGGAGGGCTGATTTCGAGGCTTTGTTTTCATTTATTCTTCTTGGGTTTTGGCTCTAGGGGTTGACCAATTTCTTTCCCACGGAGTTTCATCCCTAAGCAATGCAAAATACAATTACAAGTCAAAAAGGTATATATTTTAACACAGCAAACATTTACTGAACAATGATACCCGCGACCTCACCGATTGCCCTTTCGATCTTGCCCATGACCTGGTTGTTGGGAATTGCTTTTCCACATTCATAGTCAGCGATGACCTGCGGCTTCTCATTGATTTTCTGTTGAAAAAATAAAATAAAAATAACAACACGAGTCAATTCAGAAATTAGAATGTTATAATTTATTTACAATCTTACAAAGCTCCAACAGTAAAGACTGTTTAAGAACCCTTTAATAAAATCATATTCATGATCTTAGAGATTAAAACACATTATAAAAAAATAGAATAAAAAAACAAAAACAAGGAACAATCGAAATTTGAAACATTAAACATTAAAACGTGAATATAAAATTACTCGGTTGCTCAAAGTCCTGTGCCATTTACAAAGAAAAAGGCAAAGGACAAAGCTTAAAATTAATATCTGGATTTAGGAAATGTCCCAAGTTGTTCCAAAGTTCTATCCTCACAGTTAACAATCAGTTCATTCAGCAAAATACATGTTCACATACGAGGAATTTGTCGTGGTGAAGATTTCTGCATTGCTGTAGTACTGCAGACAAATCAAAAAAGCTTGACGGTCAAAATAGAATAATAAGTATATAAGTTATATCACCAGGGCTGATCCATATAGGATATGCTCCTCTCTGCTTCCCTGCCCCCCCTTCAATTTGACTCCAAAAAGTTTAGAAATGTAATGTCATGTGTCCACCATGGCAACCAGTAGGGATGGGCATCATTACGATTATATCGATACCGATATAGATACTGCTTATCGATACAGATAATTATCGATACTCTTATTGATACTACTCTCCATAATTTTGTGCAAAAAAATAGACATGACATGAAAAGCTGTGAAAAGATTCAACAGTTATTTTATTATTACTTTTTTTGCGGAAATAAGTGAAATTGCGCTGTGTTGTTTAGAGAAGTCAGGTGGCCAATGGCGAGTGAGCGAAAACTTAAGAGTGTGTGTCGCGCCCCGCCTTCTCAGTCTCTGAGCCAATCACGGCGCACATAAGAGAAAGTCTTACTAAAAGTATAATGATGAAAAACTTGCAGGATGGCACCATTCATCGACTATATTACAACATTTGGCGTGAGGTGAGGCATTGAAGCATTTTAATTTTCAGAAGCATTTTTAACATGCACATCGTGTTTGAGTTCAAGGTTTCAGTGAATGAAAGTTTACATCTTCAATTTTGCAAATATGTCAAAAGTTGCATTTTCCATCTTATTTTTAGTATTCTCTGCAGATGCCACTCCAACGTGCGTCTAGTGTGTGTGTTGTAACGTTAGATCAGTCTTCCACAGCAGCTTAGTTTATACTAAAGTAGAATTGGCAGCAAAGCTTCAGTCAACCGATTCGTTGACTTATACTTTCGCAGGATAATGTCCGACTTGACAAAACACACTTCGGTGTCATTACAATGAAGATGGTGCCAGAGGGGCACCAAAACAGCCTAATGATCATCATGCACTCGCACGAATGCGGCCACGTGAAATTTTAACTCGCACACCATCAAAATTAGTCACAGTCTGTAGCCCTGATTAACGAAATTAACGCAGTAAATTGACAGCCATAATACAGATAGCAGCATCATTTGTCCAGGAGCTTATCAATATTTTGGTACTGACCAGTCAGGAACCGGTACCAATTTAGTACCAGTTCTCGATACCCATCCCTAAAAGGTGATTCTCAAAAACATTGGGCTACTTGCTGGCATCAATAATGGAGGGTAAAAATGAACATTCTAACTTCAAGTCAAGAATGTGAAGTTGTTTGGGTGAACGGTTACCTCCTGCAAGCAGCAATACCGGAGGCCAAGCAATCGGCCCATTCCGAACAGGCATAATTTGAACGGGCACTGAACTAGTCTAGCAAAATGGACATGTTCACCTCCTCAAGTTCTTGAAACTGTATATTTAATGTGTAAATAGTATTTTATCATAACGTATGTGTTACACCGTGGCATGACCTTATGACCTATGACGCTGGCATGTTCAAGGTAGCATTGTGTCTGGTCCAGGCATAATTCAATAGCAATTCAAAAAGGTTTCAAAATTAATGCCTAAAATCTCTGCCTATAATTCTGCACAAAGTGGTGTACAGAAGGAATACCCACATTCATTCCATACTCAATGGTCACTGACGTGGACTCAAAAAGGAGCCAAAATCACAAGCTTTGTGGCCCGACGTATGTGTTGATGCCACAATGATCCAATGAGGGTTCAACAGAAACCAACTGAGTTTAAATTTTGAGAATATTATATTTCTGAATGACCTCCATAGATGAAATGCAGTGGATACGTTATTCATCCCCAGAGGAATATTGCTGTAATGAGCCCAAAAGACTCTAAAATAGTGATTGGTAGGGCACACATATATATGTTTCTTTGAAAACTCAATACTCATTTAAATGATTTTCCACTTGCGTAGAATAAACGAACGACTCTATACATAAAGTTCTATGCAATTACCATGTTGACATGACATGTTGAATATATTGCAAAAATGAGAACCTGTTGAGTGAACTGTTCTATGCACGTTTATAAGCACGATCAATCTACTTTAAAGCTACATTCAGCTTCTCTCTCTTTTCAGCCATCTGATTTAATATCTCTGTAAAACTTTGACAGATTTGACAGTCATGATTATCCAAGCTGGTTGGCCTACTTACTGTGACAACTATTTCTTCACACTCATTTGTGAGTGAATAGACTACAGCCTCGATAACAACAGCTCAATAAATCCAACCAAATTTCCAAAAGGAGTTACTAAAAAAGTTTTTTAAACGCAACTAAATAACAAATCACAATTTTGCCTCATGCAATGCCATGTAAGATCTGAGGACCCTGGGTACTCACTGTGGCCAGGTCTTTCTGGGTTAGGCCTTTGTCTTGGCGCCCCTGCTGGATGAACTTGCCCACCTCGAGGGGAACCCTTTGATGGTGGAGCTCCTCCGTTTCCCGGTCCAACTTGGATGTGTTCTTGGTCACCAGATGCTGCTTGTTCTGCCCCGCAGACCCTGTGTGGCAGACATTTAACCCATGTTACATTGTTATCAGCGGTAACAATCACACAGCACTGACAACACAACAGCATGATGGGATCGGTAAATATCTTACATTTCTTGGTGGTCTCGACATCCTCGCCACGCCTCTGAGCAGCAGTGATTGCCTAGAGAGAACAGGGACATGGACAATAGCCAAAACTCCCGATGCAATACCCAGTATCAGTAGACTGTAGCCAAAGAAAAACAGGAAAGACAGAAAAGAGCTAGAGCATAAAGACAAACAACAGATAATCGTGCTACCTCTACAAAAAATGCAAATGAATACTTTTTTGACTAAATGCTGGACTAGAGAAAATTCTGTCTGGATTGGGAAAAAAGATTTCAAACTGTTGGAAGGGAAAGAAATTAAAATAGATTGTCTAGTTTTATTCATACAAACGGCGATTTTAAATGCAGCTAGAGAGACTTGGAAAGGTCTGGCATGAGCTTGGTAGAAAACCAGGTTCCCCAACGAACTAGCCAACAAATGTAGCTGGATAAAAAACAACAACAACAACAACAACAACTTGTGTTTCGGAAGAACTGTGAACGAAGACATTGTTTACATGCGAATGAAGGCATTGTTTACATGCGAACGAAGGAACTGTTTTACATGCGAACGAAGGCATTGTTTACATGCGAACGAAGGCATTGTTTACATGCGGACGAAGGCATTGTTTACATGCGGACGGAGGCACTGTTTTACATGAGAACGAAGGCATTGTTTACATGCGGACGAAACTATTTGTTTAAATGTCTCCAACTCTCAGCATCAAATACAGATTATTCTTTCTAATAGTTAGATCGCTGGTGATGGAAACCACGAAGGAATGGGCCTTACATACATAGATCGTAAACAAAGGCAAATACTCTCGTTCAAAAACATTTGTATTAAACGTCGCGTTTGTTTGCCAATTATGTTTCTTTTGGGGAGAAGATGAGGACACCAGAGCTGTAACTAAAGATTCTTTTAATCATCTATTAATCTGTCGATTATATTCTAGATTAGTTGTTTTGTCTTTGTTCTGCTGGAATCAGAGAATTTGGAAAACTTCTTTATAAAAAAATGACGATTAATCGATTATAAACATAGTTGGCGATTAATTAAATAGTTGGCAACTAATCGATTAACCGACAAATGGTTGCAGCTCTAGAGGACACCAATAACCAAGCTACAATACTGTCGGGTAAACAGCGGGTATCCCACCAAACCCACTGAAACATTGCAGCCTTTATTCCACACGAGATCCGATAAAACTGCACAAAACAATCCTCTGGTGTGAGATTTGACACATCCTGCTAAACACGTCCACTAGTCAACGCAGGGTGCGTAGTTGTGACGTCACAGAGCGTGGCTGGGTAAGCTAGCAGAACCAGAAACCACGTGAGGAGCATGTTATGTTAAAAACGTGTCTTTTTCGTGACGGTTCGGTTGTCGTTCGGCCGGTTTCGAGCCCCGGTGGCTGCCCCCCCGCAGCGCCAGGCATTGCTCGCCGCGATAAACACTCCGTGTCCGGGTGCTACCTGCTTGGACTTGGCCTGGGCAGCCGTCGGCCCCTTCTTCCTCAGCACGGTCACCGTGTCCCAGTCGCTCTCTGCCATGTTTCCGGGGCTTCTTTGTCGGTACCCGTAGAGATAATAAGGACCTACAGTATGGCGCCTCTATATATAGCGGCTTCACTGTTATATAACAGGTTGGAACGCAGCGGAACTGATTCGTTCCAGTAGTACGATCTCTCCGAGGCGTGCGGCTGCTCGGGCTTTATTTATAATGTTGTGGAGAATAATGACGTCACACGGCTGTGCTGCAGCGACCCCTGCCTGCGGGCGGAACTTACTGTCCTTACACGCTGCGACGGACCGAAAGAGTCAAGTTATGCCCGCGTCACGTTACGCCCCTTACGCCGTTGTTTATGTTTCCTGTTTAGTAACAATTCCAGAATCGTTGCAAGTTTCAAGCTAAAACTCTGTGCGCTTATTTTGTTGTGACATCACAAATGTGTATATGATAAAATACAATCAAGCTTTGTTAATGTTATTGTTATTGTAAGCTATTTTGTATTGAGTACGCGGTGGGTAGGATCTGGGGCTTTTATTTTGAAGGCTACATTTATTAAATAAACGAAATGTAGTCTTCAAAATAAAAGCCCGAGATCTACCCATTTTGAAGGCTACATTACGTTTATTTAATAATGTAGCCTTCGAAATAAAAGCCCCAAATCGACCCACCGCGTACTCATGTAATGTAATGTAGCCTTCAAAATAAAATCCCGAGCTCTATCCATTTTGAAGGCTACGTTAATGTAATGTGATGCAGCCTTCAAAATAAAAGCCCCAGATCTATCCACTGCGAACTGCTTACAACTCAATACAAAATTGCTTATAATAATATTATATAGAGAACGTGAAGCTGACGTCACATTGCTGGAGCAAGCCGCCATATTGGGAGGATCACTTGCATTGACTGTGAATGTCGGTCGGCAAATGTTTGAGTTAAAAGACGTCTTGTTAGTGAAAAACTGCCACGGAAAATCTTTCAACCATCTTATGTGAAACCTCCACCCTTCTTTTTCCTCCCTTCCTTTCCCCATTTTTGTACATTTTGTATATTTTGGCTATTTCTCCACGCAGTCGAATGGAAAGTGATCCTCTCAAAATGGCAAACTTCACATTCTCCATTAGAAGATTATTTTATTATTACTAAGCAACAGCCACCATATTGTCCTTTTGCAGCGTTGTTGCTTAGTAACAATAAAATAATCATAAAAACAAAAGTTTTTTTTTTTCCAGGCGTATTGTTTATTATTTACAATGATTAAATAATACAATGAATGAATCCTAATTAAAATAATGTACGACCATTAAAACTATGTGCTTACTTTTTGTGGTAACATTTTGTAACTTTTAATTGCTATTGCTTACCACGCACAAATGAAACCATAGAAATTGAACAATGAGACCCTTTGGATTCGCTGATTCACCATCTAACACCGACCGTTTTATTCATAAAGGAATATAACAAGCGGCGCATTTGTCTGAATGAAGAACTGCCTCAGACGCCCACACAGCAGACTAGCTGACATTGTTGGTCTACTGAGTTATACATTTTTTAACCCAAGATGCAGTGCATAGTAATGCACTTATTCTATGTAACTGGCTTTTGATTGTCTGTTTCAAAAGTTAAAATTATGAAAATATTAACGTAACACAACCTACGCTCATACTGCAGAATGGAAAAGGGACTATAGCATTATCCATAAATGTCTATTACCAAAGATACTAGAAAATAAAATATCCAAGAAAACACTCAAAAACAGTCAAAATGTACAAACTGACTAATGTCTGCTTTATTGTGATTCATTGTAGAAGTGGCATAATAATCAATAGATAGAGAGCAATTCGTATTCTCTTCAATTGATGGGTATGGACATCTCGGAAGCCGCATCGCTGTCCCGCCGCATGCGGATGGGGGACCAGCCCGCCTCAGACTGGGCGTCGTCCGCCGCCAGGCTCGGCCCCCAGCGGTAGTAATGTCTGGAGCCTTGTTTCCCTCCCCAGGCGCGAGGTTTGGGATTCATCTGGGAACGAACGTGATCAGCATCAGTAGAGTGCAGCGCTGCGAGTATTCCACGCTTCCATACCACGCTGTTGAATCTGCGTGAGGCATTGCCGTCTAACTACTGCTGTCTGTCGTCCAATGTGTCAGTGTTTTAAGCTTGAAATGCATGAGGTTGAACAAAGAAAGGAGGAAAAACTTTCATACCCGACCAGTATATCATTGCTTGAGGAAATGAGAAAATACTTAAAGTATTTCCTCATGAATGGGTTATAGCATGAAATGTAGGTCATATTTACGCCAAACTGTCAGAAATTCCATCTTGTGGGTGCTAAGCGCAAAGTCCAACCTGCCGATCGAGCCGTTTCTTCAAATACCAAGAATCCAAGATAGAGAATTGTTATTGCACAGAAAAATTCTATTCGGTTTCGGCATCTTAGCAAATAGTCTCGCCCCCACCCCATAGAATGAAAACAAATACGTCAATTTCGATAAAGGGCCTGCAGGCACTACACAGGCACCTGAACTACTGTACATCCTTCAGTCAGATGCAACCTGCAACCCCACGGTCCTGAATAACTGAAGGACCAGGACGTAAGAAGATCCTCACCGATACCTCACATATAATGCCCGGTACACACCACAGGACTTTGGCTAAGATTTTCCAGTTCAAGACAGTTTTTCATGATCTTAAGAAAACCATAAGGAAGGCTCTGAGAGAATATTTATCTAGGCATCTAGAATCCCAAGATGTGTGATCACTATCACACTGCTAAGTCATTTAGTGTGTGCACAACTGGGATTGGAAAAAAAAGAAGTCTTTAAGTGTGTGATGCTGTCTTTTGACAGTCTTTTGGTGTATCCCTGCCAGCCATCCCAGTCAGTCTAACACACTGTTTATGCAAATGTACTACCGCCAAATAAAATGTATTGTGATTCTGATTATCCCTATTATGGAGCTGATTTCCACTTTATAAATGTTATATCCACTTTGATAAATGTTCCTTCTGTGGCATCGTGCCACAGAAACCTTGATTACCAGTGGTGGCGGTTCTGTTACAGGCCGCTCTCTTCTTTTGTCACATCTCACACCTTTGCACATTCTTTCCTTCGGTACCTTTACACGGACTGATACACGCATAACGGCAGAGATCTGACTGATACAACTAAATCAATCTTTTGTTGACAGCTGAGCAGCTCCACTGGAGGAGATAGGAGAATAAAAGCCTTCCTTGCTCCTATTCCATTCAATGGCTTATTTCCGCTGCTATTGTGAGTGGAAAATAACAACAGGTTTTGAATTACCATGAGTTATACTCATTGAAAACACTGATTACTCATAAATAACCAATTGCATAAATAGATATTCTTAACTAAAGTCCCCCTACCCATATTATACATATCTTGCACTGTATCGTATGGGACAATTATATATATATATATATATATATACTGTGTGTATGTATATATATATATATATATATAGAGATATATATATATATATAAAAGTTTC
>OMKR01074121.1:5649-17332 GCA_900302355.1 Cyttopsis rosea
GGGGGGGGGGGGGGGGGGAGAACAGAAGGAGGGATCCCCCTTCCAGGATGACCAGGCTGCAATAGAAGCCGTTGCAAGCCAAAGCAATGTTAAAGCTCGACAGTGCGAGAGTCTATTTGCTGGATGCAGGGCGCTTGCAGGTACACGCCTCCAGAGAAGGGGTCCTCATCAGGCCCGATCCAGGTTGGTCGTAGCAGTGTCCTCCACATCTGGAAAGGGTCACGAGTCACGACCGGTCTCCCCCTGGCGCCGTGACCAGAGCTACAGCCTCCTTACGCTTGCAGCAGCCTGACCATATATATAAACAACCTTTTATTATATATAACTTATGGTCCAACAAAAGCTCTTTCTGATCAAAATTGAGGTGTGAAATGGGCCATGCAGAAGCAGAATATCGATTCATTTCTCATCTGCAATGGCTAGTTTAAAAGTTTGTAAACGATATTTGGGAGTTCTCGAGTGGAGTGACTCGAAAGAGTACAGGGCTGTTAAGGAGGCAGCGAGCTAAGCCAGCGTCGGAAGTTCATGTTGAAGTTCAAGTTATAGGGGAGTTGTGTGTGACCATGAACTATTCATAGGGAAGGATTTTGCCAGATTCTGTCAAAAATGAACAAGTATATGAATTATCTTCATGTCGTAAAAAAAAAAAAGATTTGTTTTTGATCGTTATAGAGTTGTTCCATAGAAATGTCTTATGTGATTTTTTTGAACAAACCATAAGCTCGCAGCAGGAGGGGGTGAGCTGCCTATTTTAGCCGTTAAGCATCATTTCATCATTACTTTATGATTATTATGAGTTCATACCTGTATGTTTTCCCAGGAATTGCCACAGCAAACTCTTACCCAATGGAAACACTGTATTGTCTGCAACAAAACTTTATTTACTGCGAAGATGCAAGGATTCCTGCAAATATGATTTATCATCTGCCTGGCCATTTTTGTCATAACTATGCTTCAACTCGCAGTGCATAACGAGTAAATGCTCGTCTTTGGCCTTTGTCATAGTGGTGGTGGACGTGAAGGAGATGGTTAGTGATAGTAGGTGGAAGTTCAAGTACAAGCTGAATGACTGAATGGCTATTCTGTCTATCTGATAAATGCTGAAATTTAATGTGATGTGATGTGTGGTACCTTCCAGGAAGTGCTTGCAGGCGTTGTAGTGCTGGTGAGCAAAGAGGCCGTTCAGCACCAGGGGATCTCTCTCACCATGGAAGGTATAGTTAACCTGCAGCTAAGTTCCAAGAGCGTGGGCGTCTTCGAAGCCTTCTACAACTCGGTCAAGGTAGAAATTACAAATATGACTTTCGAGTACTAGTATCCTGAATAATCCACATGTGATACTGACAGGAATATACTGTAGGTCTGCTCTAAGTCATTTGATATAATCTGGAACAGCCCATTCAGCTCATCAGCTCAAACATCGAGGTGGCAAAAGCAGGCAAGATACCCGGAGGCAAAACAGAGATTCCCTTTGAGTTTCCTCTCCACGCCAAGGGAAACAAGGTCCTATATGAGACTTACCATGGAGTCTTTGTAAATATTCAGGTAACCGAATGTTCCCGGGGGGCTCTTTCATTGGGAAACATCTTGTGACCCCTTCTGTGTCTGTCCCCATTTGAAGATCAATATGTGTGTCTCCATTTCCAGTACACCCTGCGCTGTGACATGAGACGCTCTCTGTTGGCCAAAGATCTGAGCAGGACGTCAGAGTTTATGGTGCACTGTCAGGTAAGATGGACCAATGTTAGTTGTCATTTATTCAAATGGTAGCCAGCATTTGAATAAATGCACCACATAAGAAGCAGGACTCTTGAATGAAGATCTATCATCTATATATTGAAGAAAAACATCAGCTGCTTATGTATGCGGCTGCTTGGCTCCCCTTTTTATTCTCCATAACACAATTCTTGATCTTGATTGAAGTCCAAATCTATAGACTATAGTTGTATAAATTTCATAACACAGTGACTATAAATTATATTATAATGTAGGGTATAGTCCTCTGAATAACTAGGCTACAATTAGAATGTAACACAGCATTCAGAATAGAAGTTTCATCATTGTGATCAATAAAAATGTTTTTAATAATCTCCATCGTCCTCTCATACTAAATTGTAATTATATGGGAAATGTTCAAAACTGACACTGAATGTGAATCTGCTTCAAATTTAGCCGCTGCTGTACTTGAGTAGGTGGCTCACATGGTTGCTCGTTGCTGCATATTCATTAAGCTGAGGTTTCATAACTACTAATCAAGATATTATGCTTTAAAAAAAATTGTACCATGTTTTATATTTACATGGTACAGGAACATTCTGTTAAAGCCAATCTCCAGTAGTTTTTCTTTGCATTTCTGCAATTTCACATTTTGCTATAACCCTCCTTGTGGAAATACAGTACATTGACAAATAACTGATTCGGGCAACAAAAGATTAAACTTTCAAGCACTTAGAAGAAGAGCTGAGGTCGAAGGCCCGAAGTTAAGTCGGCTGCCAAAACACCTCTGTGTCCTTTTGTGAATGTGTCACTTTTTCTTTCTCAGCCGCAGAAGGCGAAGCTGGTGCCCACACCGGTGGACTTCACCATCACTCCAGAGACGCTGCAGAATATCCACGAGGTGCGCACGCTTTCAGTATCCCTTCATTGGTATACAGGCCGAAGTGTTGTTCACTGATGTTGAGCAAGGAACTCTTGGGCTGTCTCTCTTCTGTAGAGGAGTCTCCTACCTCGCTTTCTCATCAGGGGTCACCTGGATTTCACAAACTGTGTGATCAGTGAACCGTTGACTGGAGAGGTGGTTGTGGAAAACTCGCAGGTTCCCATTAAAAGTATCGAGCTGCAGCTTGTCCGGGTGGAGACCTGTGGTACGTACCACGCGCTACCTTTACGCTTTCACCACACACTGACGGGACGGCATTTCGATATGCGACAAATGCAGCGTGAACAGACTGTAATCTCATAATATGTTGTCAAAAAACAAGATGGCACACACAAAAGTTTGCCGTGATGGTGTTTTAGAAGTTCCCTGGCAGAAATTGCAAGGGAATGCGCCGTTATAAGCAAAGAAACAAGGTTATTATCTCATTGTTGATTTAACAAATCTAATCTAAAATGTATTTTTGGGTTGTTATTGTTCGATTTATCTTTGGTCATTATGAAGGCTTTATGGCTCCATGCCAAAACAAAGACATTAGAACGCCCTACTTCCTTGCTGGCAGAGGCATACAACCAGTCTGAGCAAACTACTTGCCATTGTACTAGAAAAAAACAGCTCTCCCATTTTCTCTGACATATTTTATGAGGTGAAACTCAGACGCTCATCCGACGGCCACTCTGGCAAGGATGAGGACCAAGTGTGAGTCGTCAAGATGCTTTTTCGGATTTAAGACTTTTTGTTTTCTTTTTAAACTTGAATAATATGTGGCTCCATCTTTATTTGACGTTTACGAGCAACATTTTCTCTGGATAAAATTCACCCCGATCTCACTGGCCTCCCCAAATGTCCTTGGGCCCCAGGTTGTGCTGAAGGATACGCTCGAGACGCCACAGAGATCCAGAACATCCAGATAGCGGAGGGCGATGTCTGCCACGGACTCTCCATTCCCATTCACATGGTTTTCCCCAGACTGTTCACCTGCCCCACGCTGGAGACCACCAACTTCAAAGTTGGTCAGTGGACAGCATTTCCAACACTTAAAATGTTTTTAAGGTCTTTCTCTTTTTGAGCCACTACAAAATCTAACTATTTGCACAAACCAAAACATTTAGTGTTGCTTTAGCTGGTTTTTGGCCCAGATTTCTCCATATTTCCATATTTGTCTTTTTAATTGTAAGCTGATTTAACAGTCACATTTTTAACAACCGAATGTGTTTTTTATTTTTAGAATTTGAAGTCAACGTGGTTATTGTGCTTCATGACGACCACCTGATTACAGAAAACTTTCCTCTGAAGCTTTGCCGAATCTGATGCCGGAGCAAGGTCAGCACAGAGCTTTGGAATGTGGATTACTGAATGTGAAATAAAAGTATCCTTGAGAAGTAACCTTATTGTAAATATGGAGCCAAATGCAAAATATTACCTTAGATTTGTTCGTCTTTCATGTGCTTATCTGATTATAACCTGATCATATTAAAGAATTTCTTTCTTTAACATGAAATGTGTTGAAATGTTTTCTGACATCAATGGTTATTTTATACATGTAATGCTATGGATAAAGGTTGTATAGGGTAAGAGGCTTCAGGGGAATGTACAGTATGTGTGCTAGTATAACAAATGAATATAATTGAATATTTAACACAACACATGCACATACCCACGTGGGAGAGACATTATGCTGAATTATTCATCAATATTTTCTTACTTGAGTTTGTTCTTACTTTAGGAACAAGTTTAGAATTGCCTCTGACCGGTCATACGCACAAATCACAAGGCCACAAAACTTGACAACCGCAAATGAATGCCACTGTACATGCAGCCGGTTATTTTTACACACGAGGCTATAACTTATTCACATTCATCTCCCAAGTATCCGCTCGTGTCGCTCCCCTCCTTCGATCACCTCAGTGGCTCCTCATCTCTGCTCGGATCAAAGACCGTCCTACAAGAGCTCCTCCACATCTCCAATCACTGATCAGGTTCCGGACCCCGCTCCTCCGCCGTTGCGTGGTCTCAGGGGCCGTTCGTCCCAGTCGCGGCTCTTCTCATCCCTGATGCCCCCAGTGGTGGAACGAGCTCCCCGTAGTGGCAGACTAGAGACCCATATCTTCAGACTACACCTGGACCCTACTTGCACTGACCCGTCCATCGCACGAGCATCTCTTTTCCCTTTATTGTCTTAACATACTTTCATGACAAAAATAAAAATCTTAACCTCTCTAACTCTACTAGTGCTGCTTGTTTCTAGAGAATGTTCAGCTGGCGGTGACATACAGCGGTTTGATACTGTGACAAAATGTACTTATTGTAAGTCACTTTGGATAAAAGCATTTGCTAAATGACAATGTAAAGTAGGTATGACGGTGGAATATTTAGCTTCATTCGAGGACAGCTGGTGTCCCGCTGTCAAGAGAAGCTGTTCTATTTTTGTAATAACACCAGTCATCAGACCAACTGCTCCCAGCAGATAACCACCTCATTTATGAGCTGATAACGGGTTTCATTTTGGCTACTCAGAGAAAAGTGGGAGTGTGACTCGATTAAAAAAATGTATATGCCATTAAATGTACCAAAAATAAATGTAGGCATTAATTGATAAAATATAGACATAAATTGATATTTCTGTATTTTTTTATTTCTGTATTTCCCTTTGCATTTCCCTTTGCCCCTATTTATTTCCCCAAACTTATTATTATTTCTGTATTATTTTCTTTATACATTTCTTTATACTTTCCTTTTTACATTTCTTCATACATTTCTTTTTACATTTCTTCATACATTTCTTTTTACATTTCTTCATGCATTTCTTTTTACATTTCTTCATGCATTTCTTTTTACATTTCTTCATGCATTTCTTTGTGTGAAGTATAAAGACATAAAGAAAATAATACAGAAATAAATAAGTTTGGCATGTTGGCATATATTTGGCATATATTATTATGGCATATAAATGTATTTATTGAGTCATTTATTTATTAATTATTTAGTCATTTATTTGTTTATTTATGTATTTATTTTTCATTTTGGCAGCTTCCGTCCTCCATACTTTTAGCCTCAAGATGTTTCGTGAACACGGGCCCAGGAATAATAATTCGAATTGAGCATAATTATAGTCTCCGCCCGCATTCCAGCCCTGTAGGTGGCGCTAATACACCTTTCAGCCGGACGTCAACCGCCTTGAGTCGAAGAGGGTACTGCGCATGCGCTGTTCTCGCTCGGTTTCCCGGAAAAGGCGGGCGAAATCCCACCTCCGCCTTGAAGCTTCCGTAAAATGTTAAGCGCGGACGTGTCGAAGTGAATAATTCTACCGCCACCGAGTGACCAGCAGGTACGTTGTCACGCAGCGTTACGTTACGCACCTTTGTTTAATCGCGGTTGATAAAAACAACAACAACAAAACCCGTGTCGTTATCTTATTTTTTCCATTTTACTCGGTTAGGAAGGAAGTCGAGCAAAGTGCGCACGTACGCCGACGCCGCTGCGCGTAAACAAACGCCCGCTCCCACGCGCCCCTTC
The DNA here is from genome assembly GCA_900302355.1 of Cyttopsis rosea. Classification (NCBI taxonomy): domain Eukaryota; kingdom Metazoa; phylum Chordata; class Actinopteri; order Zeiformes; family Parazenidae; genus Cyttopsis; species Cyttopsis rosea. The sequence goes on from OMKR01074121.1 coordinate 11,822, forward strand.
TGGAAAGTTCGGTTAAAAAACACCGGAGAATAATAATAACAACAACAACAACAAAAACACCGGAGAATAACGACAACAAACACCGGAGAATAACGACAACAACAAAAAAGCACGGGCGGCCTGGTTGTCGCACCGTTAACTTCGCATCGCATCGGATCGACGTAACCTGCGACGTGTCCCACGCGTTGAAAATACACAACGTAAAATGGTAGTTACCGCGATTAACATGTCGTCACAAAGCCACTATTTAAAATAAATAAATAAAGGACGGAAATGAGTGCTTGTGTTGCAGGATAAGCACGTCAAAGCTGAAGTCATTCCATCAAATCGGCTCTCTTAAAATACCTTGAAACACTTGGCGGTATAGAGAACATGCATTTATTCATTGATTTACTTCAATAACCAAAACATCCTCGATTCAAATGTCGGAAGGCTTCTAATAATTTCATGAATTTAAAAAAAAACCCCAACCCACCCAACAACAAACCTTTCATCATGCTTATGATGCATTCTGGTGATTTATGTTAAGATGATTACTTGATATTCATGATCACACAACGCTAATAAAGGACTTTTTGGATTTTTGTCCTGTCATTGTTAGAACGACTGATTAGAGCTCATTCTGCTTGAATACCGACAAGGAATGACACTTTTACTTGTGTTTAATTGATGTGCTGTGACTGTCTCTGCCTTGTGTTACAGATTGTCGTTATGTCGGATTCTGACTCTGATTCTGACTTGATTGACTGTGAAGACCTCCAAGATCAGTGGCGTTTGGTAAGTTTTTGAACCGAATGCATTTCTAGCCTAAGATAACTCTTTATTAATCCCCGGAGGGAAATTCAGGCGTCACGGCAGCAAAATCAGTGCTGTCAAGAAAGCCATACAAGCTTAAAGTGAAATAAGAAATATTAATTAACATGGGACTACACTTTGTGTAGATAGATGTGTACATATATGTTATTTTTTTATCTCATTTTTATTTGTATCTCTGTCTTGACTGCACTGTTTATGCTGCTGTAGCGTCTGAATGATTCTACCTTTACAGTAAATGTACTCTTAACTCTAACATACTCGTGTGTGTTACCATCTTTTTAAACTTTTATTGTATGGTTTTTACTCCAAATTTCTCTCTTAGATAAATGGTCACGATGGCCCAGTCCTTACAGTACACCCGACAGGTAAGGCCAAATCTTCTTTCATTTTACAAGTCAGGAAGATTTTAGGAAAATATTAAAATAGTTGAGTCATAGTTAGATGGGTCCTATTGAACCATTCAATGATTTTCTGTGGGGGATTCTGTAAGGATTTAATCTAAGTGTTTTTCAACCCAATGCATAAATTATTGTGCATACATTAGATGTGAGGCCAATGATCTACTACAGCAGTGTCCAGTGCTTCAATAATATGCATTTTTTGTGCAACAGCACTTTTTATTTATTACTGTGTTTGACTTTTTAGAACTACATGTACAGCATATGCAATAGAGGGCAATGTCTTTATAACATATGATCCACCCTGTTTCAAACAAGATATAGTTTAACCACTTCTAAGGAAGCCTGGTTTTGAGCCCCCTACACCCAACAACTTGGTTTCTGTTGCTGAGGCTTTCCTTTTTAAAAATTTTCTTTTACTGCTTTGAAGGTTAACAATTGCAGTTACTGGCAATGTTTCTCGCTTCACACAGACAGTGGCGCTAGAATCACATCTGCAATTCATATATTAGCTTCACAATGCATATTATAGTTTTAAGCAGTGGTGGAAAAAGTACTGGAAAGCCACACTTAAAAAAGTAGAGATGTACTAAAAAACTACTCTGGTAAAAGTGAAAGTCACTCCTTGGAGTACTACTTGAGTAAAAGTCTTAAAGTAGTTGATGTTAAAGGTAATTATATGGTATTAAATGTACGTAAGTAAGAAAGTAAGTATGTATGAAAAGTAAATGCTGTGGAGACATGCCAGTAGCAATACCGCAAAAACGAAACTTAACACGAGCAGGGTTGCCAGGTCTCCATTAGGCCTGTCACGATGACTACTTTTATTGAACGATATATTTTCCCAGAAATAATTGCGATAAACTATATTATTGTCATTTTAAGACCATTTTTTGCCACTGATATAATAATATAATAGCATAATAATAAGGATTTTCAGCAAATGCAACATGGAAGAGCTCATTGGGAGAAAGAATACAAAATCCCCTATATGGGATTATTTAATTTTAAACCGGATGCAAACGTGGCCTGGGACGGCGCACCGGGTCTCACCGGGGGGCAGCACTGAGGTTCAGTTAAAATAATTCACACAAAAAAGACGAAATTGTGTAATTATCCTGGAGAAAGGAGCCGTCCCATCCCCCGGTCTGGGTCTCTGTTCCCTGGAGGAGGGCGGCTGCGGCTCCCCTGGGATGGGCCCTCCATCCCCCAGTAACAGGTGTGTCTGAGTGCACTCCCCACTGCCGCATTGTTGCTCAGTTCTCGAGGAGGCAGACCAAACCGACTGCCGATTGCTGATATATAAACCCAGCCATCCCCCAACCCACGGACAAAAAAAACAACCCGCTTCAACTTCAAAAAAGGAGCCCAATTCAGTGGGAAAACCACAGACCTGGCAACTCTGAACACTGGCTGAGTGGGTAGAGAGTTTGTTTACACTTGCTTTGTTTACAAGCTTGCTGCTAGATATGACCTTTGATTCACCAATATGAACCTGGTGATAACTGGTTTCACTAACATCATTTACCAGTCATTTACCATATTTTTTTATTTTGTAGCGAGTAATGAAGGTGTTCGGGGCAAATGTATGGGAGTAAAAGTAGCGGTACGGCACGGTAGCGGCACGGTGGCTCAGTGGTTAACACTGCTGCCTCACAGCAAGAAGGTCCTGGGTTCGATTCCCGCCTGGGGCACTGTTGGCACCGTGCTCCGGTGGGTTATCTCCCGATCAGGGGCCTTTCTGTGTGGAGTTTGCCCGTGTTCGCATTGGGTCTCCTCCAACATAAGGACCCCGACTAAAAACGTGCAGAACACTTCCTGTCCTGTCCCTGACCACGACAACTCGACACGTTACAACTTTATACCACTGGTTTTAAGTTACAAAATATCTTGTTTCAATATCATTTGTCAGTTTCTGACTAAAACATCTTGACAATTCTAACATATTCCTTGAGCTGTTTTTTTTTTGTTTTCTTTTCTACAGAGGCCATTTACAACAGCTGGAACAATATTCCTCCTAGTATAAAAAAGGCATATGGTCAGTTGATGAAAGTTTGTACTTTCTGGCTGCCTATGCTGCTGCAACGACAACCAGCATTAGCCACAACGACACGTTGGGCTATGCAAGTGGGCTTCATAGACCCAAAGTAAGTATGCGTTTTTGCGACAACAAAAATACGGAAATTATATATGCAATATGTACTTAAAATTTATTTTTTACAGTATATTAGTATCACAGTATTTGAATGGGAAATGCATTATTGTATTCTTCTTTTCTAGTGATGCCGACTTGAGTTTAAAGCAAGTGCAAAAGATAGAAGTACTTGAGGCTATTCTTGAAGCACTGGAAAAAGGATGTGTAAGTAATGCCAATATATATAATCAACATTTTTTGATACAAAAGTTCTATTGATTGATGTGATGAAGATTGAAATTGAAGGCATTAAGCCCTATTCTCATTACTGCGCAAGTGTGTTGAATAGATGGTTATGAAGCATTAAAACCCTAGCACACTGATCTTGTCAGGTGTAACCATGACAAAAAGTTGATCTCTGTGAATTACTAGAGTAAAAACACCCCTTCTGTGTATTAAGACCCTATCAGCCATATTTCAAACTGTTTTAAAAATCATAAACTACAGTAAATGGCTTAACAGCATCTCATAAAAAGTGAATGACCAGAATGACCTTGTGTTTGGAGTAAGATGTCAAGAATGAAATGATGTCTTATGTCCACGTCTCCTCAGAATGGAAATAAGATTTGTAGATCCCTTTGCCTCAGCATTGATAGTCAGGGAAAACACCATAATGCAATCCACTGCTGGGCTCAGGTCAAAGAAAATGACAGACATGAAGCAATATCTAAAGTGGATACAAGAATACATCTACAAGAATAAAGTCATCATTCCAACATGCTTATCCTCCCCCCTGGGATGTTCAATACATTGTTTACCTTATCTTATGAGTATATTATGATCTGCACATCCACTGATCTAAAATGCTCATAATCTGCTTTTTCCTGTTTTAGTTGAACTTGGACCAAACAAAGCAATTGATCTGGATAAGCAATAAATTCAATGTGGTAAGTTATGGTAATGAGATCATATCAATGAACACAGAGCAGTTCTAATTCTGACAATGAAAATTCTTAAGTAATATTGATGCATGTACATGCATGTATTTGGTTGTTACTTTAGTCAAGTATGCAGAACATTTGCTATCACATGCGCAAGTTGAGATTAAACATGTATTATTCAAAAAGCCTTTTTTCAAATCCACATTTAAATTTGAATTCGTCTGTGCACGGTATTTATTGAAGTATTTATTAACTGCAATTGTGTGCCACCAGCATGTTTCAGAGGTGCTTAGTGATGCGCTACTGTGGCTCGAGCGAACAGGAGACCTGAAAATCTGCCAGCGAATCCAGAAGCTCGGCCACAGACAAGTCTGCTACCTAGCACTGCAGCACGTCTTTGCAGATTGTGAGAACCATTATCTCATGGCTTTTAACACAATAATAATGCACTTATTTGAGATTTCTTGTTTCTATGGACTATTCTAATCTCTCTTCCCCCACCCAAAGAAAAACATTTTCAAGCTATTTTTAAACTCTTTTTTCCGCCTTTTTAACAATTCAATTGACTGAATTTGTCTACAAAGAAAGAAAAAAATCGTGTAATTCTAGCCTGATATTGTTTTTGCTATTAAGCCACAGTTGTTGATTATGCTTTTTATAGTTATTTATTAAAAATTTTCTTTTTGCTGGTAGGAAATCCAACCATAAAAACTATTTCACAAAATTTCTTCCAAAAACATTGAAGTATAGGTTTCCAGGCCTTATTAAAACGTTGCTTCCATCATTTATAACGGAAGTTAAGGGGTGTGCGGCGACCCAATTAATTATTATTATTATTATTATTTATTTTTTTATCCGTCCGAGGGAACGACGTCATCCATGATTAACCATCGATTAACTAGTGGACTCGTTCGTTAGTAGACGCGGACGCGGCTCTGTAGTTAGAAAGTTTGTATCGGGCGAGAGACAGCGTGATGCTGCTTCAATGAAATTCGGAAAACAAATTTTCTCGGTCGGGTCGAGAGACGGCGTGATGGTGCATTCACTGAAACTCATAAAACGAATTCTGTTGGAAGGGTACCGAAACCTGCAGCAAACATGAAGTACAAAGTGAGAGGTAGGCTTGGGCGATATCCCAAATTTTATGTTGCGATGCAGTCATGCCTAAATATCTGGACACACGATATCATCATTGTTGACGGGGGTGGGTTTGTTTTTTTTA
>OMKR01074124.1:0-12463 GCA_900302355.1 Cyttopsis rosea
CGAGCCGCACTACACCAACCACCCCCAGACCCCGCACGTACCCTACCCGCCTCGGTACCCGGAGACCCCGCAGGTACCCGTCTACCCCGACACTCCCCAGCAGCCAAGACAACCACAGCAGCCTCTCCATCCCTCTCCAGACACAGAGTACCATACCAGAGAGACACCCAGACAGCCAGGCGGTGAGAATCAGACGTTTTCATACACATAACCGCTGCCATGTTGACTTTAAGGTTGATAAACCTTGTTGTTCCTACTGACGGCGCTATAGATAATATGCACTCAGCCCCTGGTATTTATCCAAACATGGCCTTCCCTTGATCACTTTGATATTGTTGGCAACATCGGCAGCGAAATAAATTTTGGCAACTGTGTATTATTATACAAAAAGGAATATTTTGATGTGTTAGAGTTTTTGGTGAGAATCTAAACATCAACAGGATGTTTTGATCTCCTCAAATAAATTCTGGGTTCACGATCTGCAGCCACGTCCCTCGTCCGTCCTCACCGCGGCAATAATCCACAAAGGTCAAACATCTGCAGCTTCAGAATTTCCTGGATGTTTTCCTCTTCCCCCCGTTTCACTGTTATGAGACAATCTAGAGCCGCGGCTGCCAAATACACTGTGATTTATATGTGGGGAGACAATTCCGCAAATATTTAGGGATTTTTGCCTCCATTCTTAGAGATATGTATTTCCCCTATTAGCGCATCCCTGACTCTATCTTCTTTCTTGTCTCTATCGGCATCTCATATATTTTTTTTTATTCGAGTATCTGGCGTCCAAAATTCACTCAAAAAAATTTTTGTTTTTGTTTTTTTACGAGACATGAAGAGCTCAAAAGCCGTTGGCCAAGTGCCCAAAGAGAACACGGGCTGATGTTTTGGAGATATTCTTATTAAATTGGCCAGAATGTAAGGTTCACCACTGATAATCCCACCTCTCTCTCTCTCTCCATATCTCCCTCTCTCTCTCCATCTCTCTCTCTCTCTCTCTCTCCAGCAGATGTGGAAACACTGAGCCCGGTGAGTTCCACACTCCCTGACAATTTTTGGCCACATGCTTTTCAAATGTTTATTTTAGGAGGAAAGGTTCTCGCACAGTCTTAGCATTAAAATACTTTATTATATAACCTCTCCAAAATACAATTAGGTAGATTTGCATGCTTAATAGAGTTTAATATAATAAACATATGATCGTTTAATCTGATGCCTTTTTTTTACGAATCTTTTTTTTTTTTTTTTTTGCTTCTAGCCGGCGACTGACTCACCTCTAAAATATCCAGGTATTTATTGCCTATCCCCTTTATTTACTGTAGATTCATGTTCCCGTGCAGTATTTTCCCATGCCACATGTGGCTTGATATATCGCCCAAGAGCAAATAGAAATTCTTCTTACTTAAAGTCAGTCACACTCATGATCCATTTTCTATAAATGCCTTCTGCACAGCTGGGGCAGTCTTTACCCTTCAACAAATGAAAATATTGGCAAAATCCGAACGCCAAAACCATTATACGAGTGCAGTTGATTTATATGTGTTGTTGTGCTGTTTTTAGTCCGGGAATAACATACAGGGTCTTTATAAGGCTGCCATGCTAACGGCCGTGCTCTGGAACTCTTATTGCAGTGGTGGTTTGAAAAACACGCCGTATATCACTCAGCCTGTACAAACAGAGAAATCACATTATGAAACAATTTAAGTGATTTATTCTTTGGGTACATTGAGAATTTAACCCGCTCGACCCTAATTCTTCATTTCCTCTTGCAGAGACCACACCAGACTCTTCCATGGTCGACTTGAAGCCGGACTCAGAGGACTCGGAGTACTCTACCCCGGTAGACGCGGCTTCCAGAGCCCCAGGTGAGAAAGAGAAACAGCGGCATCATGGAAATCAAGTGATTTAGGGACGACCACGGCTGCAATAAATAAACCGCCTAATGCAACTGGATTTTGTTGCCTGGCTTCATGCCACGGGGCCATAAAACAGAGAAACACGGAGGCAGACAATTCATTTTTTAATTCTCGGTTTCACCTGCCAGTATAGCACAGAGCATCCACTTCCATCCATTTATTATATATACACACACACTAGGACTGGGTGATATTGACAAAATCAAAAATTTCAAAGAAATCAAATCTTTATATACTGTATCTTTATATATTATTTTATGAATATAATATTAAATATTGCGATATTTTGGGGATGACACTTGGTGCTTTCATAAGACATTTACACACAAGAAACAATCATTATTAATGTGCATATTATGACCAAGCAGGTAGATGCGTTGATTAGAACAGCCTATGAAATTCAGAAAATTGCATTACTTTAGTTTAATGTAGCCTTCACTATATTATTTAACTATATCACAATAACCAAAATCCCAGATGATATCTAGTCTCATATCACAATATCGATATATTGCCCAGCCCCGTCTGTATCTGAGTGTGTAAGAGAAGGAACAAGATATATAGAGGGAGGAAATAGTGAACCTCCAGTAGAGAAGCCCGTGGATTCTCTCATTTGGACTGAAACGGACAATTGAAACATCGAGTGAAACGCACCCCTCCACGGTTCAGCCGTCAGGACACTTTGAGGCTATAAAACCTGTTCGCTCAACCAAGACCCCAACTATAAAACAGCAAGATGGCTTCCATGGATAGCAACATGTGTCAGTGCAATGAACCAGTTACACTAGGTTGGGAAATGGATAGATGGTGTGTCTTTGTTCGGGTTAGGGGATTTCTTTTATTTAGAATGGCTTTTATGTATTTGTAAGGGATAATGTGCATATAATATGCCATATAATATACTGTATATAAATAAATAGATAGATAGATAAATGTGTGTGTGTGTCCTTTCCCAGCTATAGACAAGTGTGCCATTGCCCCAAACATATGCGGCCACGGGAAGTGTGTTCCTGTGCAGACGGGCTACTCCTGCACCTGCGACCAAGGCTACAAGCTCAGCGCGCTGCAGACCAACTGCATTGGTAAGCTCCACACGAAGAGAGAGATGGATACAGAGAAAGAAGGAAAGAAAGGGTTGGAATGTAGCCGTCAAAGACAGAGGGCTCGGGGCTCTGTCCGGCGCTCGCCATTTCGTCATCCCCAAACACGAGCGTGTGTTTCACGCTGACGGTGGCCCCAACGCAGCAGCCTGGAGGAATCCAACTGGGCCAAAATGAAAAGAATCCATTTGTTGATGTTGACTTTTTCCACGATGCCTGACAAGAAGTGCGTGGACGGTCCAAGCACCTGCCACGACACTGCGATCTCTTACCTAACTGCAGCCTAACCTCGGCCAAAGTCTCCCCGCTACACTTTGTCTGGGCCCCGGCCCACACGGCTGAGGAACGCCCCAGCGGTGCACGGGCTGCACGGCCAAGCCTCGGAAAATCGCTTAGTCCCCCATGGTGGAACTGTAATGTAATGTCACATTACAGCTTATGCACTCTGCCTCACACATATATGTCCTTTTTCTCTCCCCTTATTTAATTTCCCTCAAACAGTTATTATTATTATTATAATGCCATTATTACTATTAACATACTATACTACCATGCTGTAAAGATTTTACAATACGGCCCTACACATATTTACTATACCAATTCAGAGATGGCTCACGATACACTTCTATATCTATATATTTACAGTACCAGTATATCTAACGTGCATTACAAAAGTATTTCACAGAACAGAAATACGTCAACTACTAATAGAACATTTTTCAATCAATTTGTGACTGGTGGTATTTATTTTAAGTGGAAAATGGTTTAATACCTTCCAAACAAAGTATCAATATTACAATTTTCACATATATTTTGAAATTGAAACAATAGAATTGAGTTGTATCGGAGCACCGTCTTTTTTTTTTTTTACCCATCCCAACTCCTACTGTACAATACTATGTCGGGCTGGCTCCCCTGGGGATTGATTAAAAGTGTCTATCTTATCTTATCTTCAGATGTGAACGAGTGCGAGGAGAACCCGTGCGAGGGGAAGGGTCACTGTGTGAACACATTCGGCTCCTACACCTGTCACTGCTACAGCGGCTACAGCCAGGTCATCACCCAGAACAGGAAGTTCTGCCAAGGTGAGCGAGAGACACCGAGAAAGAGAGGGAGAGAGAGAGAGAGAGAGAGAGAGGGAGAGCGAGAGAGAGAGGTTTTGTGTGTTTATTGGTCCGGCCTGCTTGGGGGTTTCCTGTTCTTTCAACAACAACAAAAAAGGCAGATATTCGTGATTAACTCTGGAGCACAATAGTGACTTTCTTCCCTGCTCTCCTGTGTTTTGGATGCCACGGCCAGACATTAATGAGTGCAGCATGCCCAATAAGTGCCTGGATGGAGAATGTGTCAACACCGAGGGATCTTACACTTGTGAATGCAGGAGCGGCTACGCCAAGTCCTGGAGAGGGCTCTGCGAAGGTGACATGCACAAACAGTAGCATGCGCGCACACACACACACACACACACACACACACACACACTCATTCCATGCTGGATATAATATCACAATGCTGGCCGGAGCTATTTGTTCACTGCCATGGGTGAATGTCGTACCCCAGTTACAGAAAAAAAAATATTGTTCCATTTTCCTCTGGTGTAAGCCAGGAAAACAATGTGTTTATTTTATAATAAAGGGGATTTTACGTGTATACGTATGTGTGTGTGTGTGAGTTTTTGTTTATCGGTGTGTTGTGCTGTTTTCATTCTTGGGTCCATCTTTGTGATTATGTTTACATGGGATATTCAGACATGCTCACAGGCAATTTTTTAGTATGTGTGTGTGTGTGTGTCCTGGTAAAATCCCATATTAGCTTATTGCACAATCCTTTGTTTTGGTGATGATTTATATAAACTTCATTATTATCATTATTATTATTATGATCCTTATTTTTCAGATGTAGACGAGTGCAGAGAGCCCGACTCGTGCCCCCGTGGCGTGTGCACCAACACCCCCGGTTCCTTCCACTGCCAGGCCTGTGAGCCAGGCCTCAGGGCCTCCAACGGGGGATGTGCGGGTAAGACCTTCCTCGGGTTCCAAGGGCGTTGCTGACCATTGACCACTGCTTGGAAATTATCTGGATTCCAACCCCTCACCCATCCATCCACCCCCCCTTCCCCCTTGCAGGTTTCCTGTGTTGGATAACACTCTTCGGCTTACGTAAACCGAAGCTCCTAGTTGGCACCTAGTTGGCCGTAATACAACACAGTTCACCGAATTAAAGTCAGTGCTTGTGGCTTTTTAGTTGGCCAAAGTGATGGAGTGAAGGTGGACGTGCGTTGGGAATCGTGTCACGGCCCAAAAGTCTTTTTGGCGTTTTATGTGCTGCTGGGCCCAAACCGCAACCAGAACCCAGAGTGATGATGGCTGCTGCATGTACGTGGGCACAGCATGGCCCTCCACCCTCCACCCTATCCCTTGCACTGTTTAAACACATCCAGCCTGTTATTGCTGATCATTCCGTATCTGCAGCCTCCGTAAGAGAGATTGTTTTAAATCCTTCAATTTGGGAGAGCCCAAATATTTTCCCCTTGGCCACGGCCTTATGCAAACAGCCTGTTATTGCTGGAACGCCGCGGCCACTGTGCTGCTTTATTACCTCAGGGGGAGAAGAGAGGATTCCATAGGAGTCACCAGAGACGTAACGCGGAAAGGTCAGAGGATCGATTCCACGGCCGTTCGGAGCGACAGAGACAATCAAATTGTTTCCGCTCGTCCTTGTGATTTTTTCTTGACACGTCACGAGAACACGAGAACGCAAAAACGCGCAGTGATTTTAATGTGCCATGACTGACAAACCGTAGACATCCAGCGTGTTTTCGGTTAAGGTCCCAACAGCCCCCTCGCCCAGGGGTGGCCTTGTTACATAACAGCAGGGCCGGTGTTGCCACATCCCCACTTCCTGACCTTGCACCCCTCGTATTTGTTTGGAAACTCAAGCTCATGGAGGGGAATATTCCCAGAAATGCGAAGAGCAACCGAAAGCCAATAGAAAATATGGTAATAAACCTAGTGGGTTATTAGTGATTTTGGAATTCTATATAACTGGTCTGTTTGTTTGTTTTTGTCTTATTTTGCATCCAAAGAAAACTCTGGCAATGGTTATTCCCACTTTCCTACTTTTTTAAATTGTCGATTTACTTACCGTATGCCATGATGTGATGCTATAAAAAGCCTCTGTTAATGAACCCCAGAGGTAAATATTTTCATTCAGAACAGGCTTACGGCATCCGCCCGGGGGTTAGAAAGTCACAAAAATAAATACAAACAATGTGAATTTACTTTCCAGCATTTACCTCAGTCAATTTACTCACTGCACAGTAGTTTAGGCCCAATCGGCCGCGTCATGGATAAGCCTGATTCCCGGTGCAATGGAGGAAACGGCTCCAGTGCCTGATCGCATAGGAGGCCGAGAGATGGCAGAAAGATTGCAGAAACAAAGCGCCAAAGGGCCACACTGACAGATGTCTGGCAGGGAAACAAAACCCCGTCTGTTGTCGACTTGTTTTCATTGTGCAAGCTCTGTTTTCGACTGTCTCTCTCTCTCTCTCTCTATTCTCGGTAACATCCCTCTCTACGCCTCGCTCGCCTGCTTTTCCTTCCTTTCCCTTTCCGATCTCTCTCTCCCTTTCTCTCTCCCTGCCACAACGTCTCTGTTTATTCTGTCTTGAAAGGACGTTTATTGGAAGAACTCGCATTGCAAATCTTTTACCACTTTAACTAACATGCTCGTGGAGTTCTCTATTAAACAATGCCCCCCCCCCCCAAAAAAAAATAAACGAAAATATCATTCCTATTGGATTCATGTGTTCTGATTTAGAGCATGAAGTGGAAAGGATTGTGCCGATGTACCAGATTTGTATCATCCTAACAGCTATTCATGAACATTTAGTTGCGATGGTTTAATCTCAGCAGTGCTATACAGTTGTGGTGCCTCTAAAACTTGCCTGCGTCTTGGCCCTCTTCACCTCTTCTATCCTCAGACATAAATGAGTGCTTGGACCAATCGGTCTGCGGCAGCGGGAGGTGCGTCAACACCGAGGGCTCCTACCAATGCAACTGTTTCCAAGGATACGAACTCTCACCAGACAACCTTTGCCAAGGTAAGCTGTCAGTCATGTCGGCCGGGCGTGTTTCAAATCAAAGTAGCCGCTCCGTGAAGAGTTATCCACTCTGCTACCGCAGAAGCCTGGCGGTACCATTGAAGTCCACGGAGCGTCGGAGAGGTTACCGCGGGCGTGCTGAAGCCTTTGTTTTTATGAGGCTTTCTTTCTCACTTCTCTCCTCTCCAGATGTGGACGAGTGTGTTCTCCCGGGGGTCTGTCTCCATGGCAGGTGTGTCAATCTGGACGGAACCCACAAGTGCACCTGCAGCCGGGGTTATCAAGCCACCGCAGACGGCAAAGACTGCGAAGGTCTGTGGCAGATTAGAAAGGGCCTATCGGCTATAACTCACCAGTGCGGGATTCTCACCTTCCCCCTGTGGAAGCTCTCTTAGCAGTATCGTATTCTAATTCAGTTTTTTCTTTAGATATCAACGAGTGTTCTACTCGCAACGTGTGCCCGGCAGGAATGTGCATCAACAATGAGGGATCGTACACGTGTCAGAAATGCAGGCCTGGTTTTGGACCCTCTGCAGATGGACTGAGATGCAAGGGTAAGAAATCTGCCATTTGAAGGACGATACTCAACTGGAATTCTGAACACATAGACACATAGAGTAGCTGTGAAAATATCTTAATTTGCCTGTTTCCATTTTAGATTTGGATGAGTGCACCCAGGGTGACTTGTGTCTGGGAGGAGTGTGTGCCAACACGGAGGGATCCTACACCTGCACCAGGTGTAAAGCTGGGTACAGAGTGTCCCAGGACCGACAGCGATGTGAAGGTAAATCTAATCTAATCTAATAAATACCCAACACCCAACCCAACTGCTTCTCAAGCAGTTTGTCAAGTCAAAATGGTTACGATGACCGTGCTGGTGCGTGTTTCCTCGAAGATATCGACGAGTGCCAGTCGCTGTCGGCCTGCGTCAACGGCATCTGTCTGAACTCGGAGGGCTCCTACACCTGCAAGAGCTGCCCCACGGGGTACTCTGTGTCGTACGACGGAGAGCTCTGCGCAGGTTTGTTAAAAGGATCCCACTCGTCTAAATTGCAAACCTGCATTTTACTATATCTATACTTCATTCAGGATCAAAACGCTCACAATGGTTGCTCCAATTTTCCACAAAACACATCTCACATCTCACATCTTATTCGTAATAATGCCCTTATTTTTATTGTTGTTATTATTAGTATTAATGTTAGTATCATTATAATGCCATTATTAATAAATTAACTATCACTACACCACTGCTATCTAAACATACTAGACATATACATACAGTATATTATATTACACCAACATTTGATACCATACTACAGCATATTTCAACATACAGCTTCGTTCTTCATTTATCATCACATATTGTCGCTGCACAATTGACTATATACTGAGATATGTATAAGTATAATAAGATGACATACTTTACTTTAGTGTACCCCCCTTCTCAGATATTGGGCTCACAGCTGTACAAGTACTCCTCCCGGTTAACTTCTGTTTATATGTGTACATTTCATTTCATTTTTTGACTTATATTATTACTATTCTGTCAACTTTCTGCTGCTGTAAATCCTGAATTATTCCCCCACAGGGATTAATAAAGTGTTATTTTAGACAAAATAATGTCTTTATGTTGTGAACTTTCACTTTTCAGATATTGATGAGTGCGCGCTGCCCGGTACGTGCCCCAGAGGAACGTGCACAAACACGGAAGGTTCCTTCACGTGTCTCACGTGTCAGCCAGGATTTAGAGTCCCCGAGGACGGACATCAGTGCGAAGGTGAGGCTCTTAGTGTGTGTGTGCGTTTGAGCTTTTGGCTGTGTGTGTGTGTGCATCTGTGTCCATGTGAGTGAGTTATTAGGACGTCGCATCAGGTGTGGCAGCTTGGACCCGAAGCCCCTGCTATGGAACGCACCACACAAACACACTAATCCGAGACATCACATCATAGCTGGATCTCGTTTCCCCCCTCCGTCTCTGGCTCGGGTCGTCCTGTTTTGTGTTCAGACGCACCGAGACACCGGCTCCCAAGTAGAGCGCGTTACGCCCGCGATGTCTTCCAAAAATCCCCGTCCGTAACCGAAAGCACGAGAGATAGAGCCGTCGACGTTCAGCTCTTACTGATCCGGCTGATTGGCCGCGGCAGGCCGCCTTTATTCCGAGCCAGAGCCATGATGGTAATCTGCGGCGTTTTTGCATGTTTGTCTCCAGATGTGGATGAGTGCGCGGCGGCCGAGGTGTGCCCGGGCCAGCTCTGCGAGAACACACCGGGGTCCTACGCCTGCAGGAGCTGCGGACCTGGCCTGCAGCTGTCTGAGGAAGGCTACGCCTGCGAGGGTAAGAGCCCGATAGCTGATCTGAAACCCCCCCCCCTCTCGTCACCTACAGCCTCGAGCGAGAGCACCGCAATCAAGGAATATGAAGAGACACGGAACCTGGAAAAAGAAAAAAATCGGAATCTTTAGAGAGATTATTAATTTGTCTCGACATGATTTGTGAGATCAACGTAGCTAAATCTCCGCTTTGATGAATCTGGGAAAAAGTAACTGTCTGTCATGACGTCATGGAAAAGAGCGAAGGGGTGGTTATTTTAAAAAGTATTTAAACGCGGCGTTAGTCATGTAAGGATATGTTTTCGATTGTATACACAGGTCTAGCTCTGAGAAGGAGAAGATCGACCTCTGATATGTGTCTACGTGTGCTCCGGGGAAAAGAAAAAGAAAAAACAAAGAAGAGTTTCATAAAACTAAAAAGCTGAAATCCAAGTGAGCCGCTGATAGGACTTTAATGGGCGTCGCTGATGCCATGGAAAATATTAAGGCCTAAATTCGAATCTACGCCAACCACTCCCCTAGCCTTCCACGCTACGGGCCAGCTTGACCTGTTGAACTCATCCCGTTAACCCAAAGCCGTCTCAATCGCTTAACAATAGCAGCCACTATTGGAAATATAATCTGTAGCGGGCAGAGGAATTTCCAGTGATCGCATAACAGCGAGAGCCCACAACTGTTTGTAGATTCAGTAATTATACGCCACCTGTAATAGCTCGCTGTTTTGGAATGGATGTCCGTCCTGCATACTTATCCTTCCACCCTTTTTAATAAAGCACTGTCAGTGCAAGCTAATAAAGAGGGCTTTGCATACTTACTGTACGCTGAGGGTTTGGTCGGCCTTTAGGTCGTTTTTTTGTTAATTGTCAAGGGTCGAACTGCTAAACTTGAACTACTAACCTAGGCTGATGAGCTAACCTTTGACCTTGAAACCTTCTTCTTCACCGCCGTATTTCATCTTCTCCTCACCCCCTCTTCCTCTATTCTCCTTTGTGTGGTCATACACCCACAGAGCATCCACCAGGGCAATTGAACCATCATTAGGTTGAGTCATCTGTGGGTCAGTGACAGTTGTCATGGCGACATAGTCATTTTCGTATAGTATTCATCTATTCAAGCATCGTTCCAGCTCAGACAGAGCGTGAGTCACACCGCACTGAGGCATGACTTTTTTGACACATGTTCAATGCTCTGTGAGCTCTTTAGAGACGAACCATTTGAACTGAGAGCCAAGACCTTACAGCTGGCGGGAATGTGTCATATAATAATGTTTATCTGCGTGTGTGTGTGTGTGGGTGTGTGGGTGTGTGTGTGTGGGTGTACGTGTATGCATGGGTGGGTGCACATGTGTGGTCTTGCGTGCCTGTTTGTGTGTGTCTATGTATGTACGTGTGCCTTTGTGCGTGCACGTGTGTGTGTCCTACCAGATATCAATGAGTGCGAGGACAACGAGCATTGTGTGGGAGGCCAGTGCACCAACACCAGAGGCTCCTACAGCTGCTCCTGTCCCAGTGGGCTGGCTTTGGAGGACGGGACGCACTGCAGGGGTACACACACACATGCAAACACAAACACACACACACACACACACACACTCACATGCAAACACACAAACATGCACACATCATTAGCATTAACAAAACAGAAGAAAGAAAGAAGAGAAAGAAAACGCTATTTATAGTTATAGTTGTCTAGTTTATAGCTAGTTATAGTTGTCCCATTGTTGATACATTTTGTGTGTGTGTGTGTGTGTGTGTGTGTGTGTGTGTGTGTAACAGATGTTAACGAGTGTCTAACCATCTCTGGGATCTGTGGGGAAGGAGAGTGTTTGAACACAGAGGGCTCCTATGTCTGCCCATGTCCTGATGGATACACCACTGTCAGCGGAGGAAACGGCTGCCAAGGTGAGAGGCCAGATTCAAATCCATTAAATATGTTTTGGGCAATTTGTATGAATTAACCTCTTATTTACTATTAGGCGGTGTTCTAGTTGCTAGGTCAAGCGGGGTGGTTGAATAGTGTAATTTGGTCATTGTTGATCCTTGAACCAGCTCAGGAATGAAAATAGAAAGCGAAATTCAGTAGTGCTTCACTATAAATATTGATTAATGAAGTAACAATATGCAAAACTATTTTGTAGGGATGCAGTGCAAATCCAACTAAAATATATAGAATTAAAATTAGACTATTGCTCATAAAATGAACGCATTCTGAGAAAGATAGAGAGATGGCAGCGCATAAAGAGATGGACGAAAGAAGACAGTTGTGTACGAGCCACTGCAAAGGGGGGGGGGCTGACCCTGAAGCAGCAGCTGGTCCAGCAGACGCTCATATCAGAGCAGGTGGAGGCTCTGGAAAGCGTTGATGCAGCTGCAATTACTGCTACCACTGTTGGAGGATGTCATACATATACAGTACAGTACATACACCTGCTAATCAACCACACCATACCTCCTCCCATTATCTCCTCCCATTATTCCTGCAGTCCTACCTTAAATGCTTATGCATAATGGGGAAATGCACGTTTAGTGATGACTAGGGCTGGGTATTAGTACTCAGTACCTTTAAGGTATCGACCGAAATAAACCAATACCAAGTAGTAATCCTTTTTTTTCTTTTTCTGAACAATGAAAGAGGTTTTCCTCGCTGTAATCCTTCCTCCTATAGTGGCTATTTCTTTAAAAGTACACTGCCCAAATACTTCCATTCACATGATGGGTGTCGAATGAAGTAGAAAAAAAAAATAGGTATCAAATGAAGTACTCTATGGTATCGGTATCACTTTAAGGGTACTGGTGTTGGTACTAGTATCATAATTTTTTAAACAATACCCAGACTGTGCTTCTAAGTTGGTGCACCTATTTCATTAATAGGCATGCATGCCTCTGAAGCAAGGCGCAAAAAGCTAAGTAAATCTCTTCATTCCGCACGTCACCGATGACTCTCCGCTGAATCTGCCCTGTCAGAGTGTCCATCTGGCTAGGCTGGGAGGCGAGGAGGTGGATAAGCTAGGAGGC
>OMKR01074125.1:0-12562 GCA_900302355.1 Cyttopsis rosea
GCATTTAATATGTTAAAAACCTTGTAAAACAACCTCCCGCTGCCATAAATGTATACACACACCGGGGAAGCCGGACCTTGATCAGTCACAGAATGAGCTCCCCATTTTTCTATATTTAAATGGGGAAAATAAAAGACAGTGTAGGGCAACAAAAATCAGCAAATTTTTGGCTATAGGAACTGTATTGTGGTACATGTACAGCGATTTAAAGGGCACTTCTGGCCAATTTCACTTCCTGCTTTCCACCTCAATTTTTCTACAAATGGAATATGGGTGTGATTTTAGTCAGGTAAGTAATTGAGTATCACCGAAACCATAGCAAACAGTAATTATCAAGCAGATTCGAACCAAATTGAAAATAGAGAGTGAAAGTGAATAAAACTTTTGAGGAGTTTTCTATAGAAGTAATGACAATTACTCATAGTCAAGTACTTGAAACAGCACCTAAGTATGTTTTCTTCTGCCATGGTACTTTGTAGAGTGTTAAATTACTTAACTTTGTTAGTTTAAATTGTGCTAACCATTAGAACATAGACTTCTATCTATATATTCTATCTATCAAATCTATAAAGACCTGAAAACCAATTAGAACAAATTATGGGAACAATCTAAAAGATTTGACTTTGAGAGTTAATAAGCAAAACATTGCTTGTGTAATCGGCACCCTGATGCAGAGAGCGCTACTCTCCATAACAATGTTGAAGATTAAAATCTGCGGCCCCAGTTGTCACCATTATCTCGATTTCGATTATGAAATGTATAAAACAGCGTTGACAAGACATGCCAATGGTGCTTTCCGAAGCCGGTTGAAATCTCTGGCTTTCCTTAACTCATCATCCAACCTGAGGAAGCACGTGTGATTTATCTGTTGATAGCTAAACATTTACTACAAAGGAGACCAATTTTATCAATAATGAATGTTATATTATTATATATTACTTGGAAGTTTCCTTTTCCTGTAAGAAGATTAAATATAAAATTTACATGTGCATGTGTTGTTCAAGAAATTCATTTCTATCAATTCATTGTGTTTGCCTATATAATTTACCAATAGTTTATAGTCTATTGCACCTCAAAACGATTGTAAAGTGCAACAATGTTGGTTTCTAAAGAGTCTCATTTAGGCTGAATTGTGGCGTGATTTTACAGACACTGTGCTGCACGCCGCCTCTTTTCGCCCTGTTTATTTGTTTGTAACTGCACAGTAAATAACAGTGAGACGAGAAGGGCCCACAGGCAACATAACCAGTAACATTCACCAGTCCCACAGCTGATGAGTGACAGCATAGAAACTCTCAATGAGAAAAACTTTCTCTGAGGAGTGTGCAGTGCAACCAGTGGAAAAAAGCACTAAGCTTTCTGGCAGCTCCTTCATTCAAACTACTATCAGGCTCCGTAATGAGACATTGAGTTAGTAACTGCATTTTAATTCCGCCGGTAGCACTGAGCATTCAAGTATTTCAACTGGAGTGAGACGTGGCTTCTGGGATTGGGAATATATGTTTGGTGTAATGTTGATTTTAATGTATTTTAACTCAGTCATGAAGCCACCTAAATACCTCTTCAGATGCTCTCATATGTTGCCTCAATTTGAGTTGATAAAATTTTTTAACTCATCTCTGATATCTACACCTCAGAGATCTGAAGGGATATGTAAAAACTAGCATTAATAAAAGAGTAGTGAGAAAGCATAGGTGGAAATGCTAAAGGAAATCTATGAGAAAGTGGGGGAAAATCTGCATCAAAGACGTATCAGGTAGGTTGAAGACACACAGGTTGTCATAACCCAGCAACGTGTAAATTTGGTTTTGTATGATGTCTCGAGTTAGTTTGCACATTGAAGGAACACACTCTTTCCAACAGAACATCCGGACATGTGAGAAGACTACAACAGATGTTTTTTTTACAGTTTTATACTTTTTATAACTTAAAATGTACAGCTTCCTGTACCTTTAAATGATTAGCTAGCATTATCTTTCAAGCTAAAACTTCACTCAAAATCCCATTTACTGTTATTCATGAACAAATTTTAACAATAATATCAGACACTCAAACACATTATGAAACTACAAAACTACAAAAATAAATAAATAAATAAAATAAAAAGAATAAATATCAAGGTTTATCCGTTCCCGTGGTTTCAGCTAATGCCACAATAACTGGAACTGTTCTGAGAAAGGAGCAATGTGACGTAGCACTGTTCCTTAAAATTCAAAAGTACAAAAATCCGGATTGGCTGGATTTCTTAGGCCCCGCCCCCTACAGCTCAGAGCAACGCCCCCTCAACTATTTAAACGGGAGTAAAGGCAGTTTTGCACTGTGGGGCTGCTGAGTCGTTGAATCGAGACTGAACCCCACCCACATTCTGAGCATTTTCAAAATAGAGAGAGAGAGAGAGATAGATGGACAAATAAACAAACAAAAACAATATAAGAAGAGGTGAGAGAAACTCAAACTTCTGGGTTTAGAGGCTCTTTAAAGTCATACTCCAGGGGTTTAGGAGCAAAATTGACAACCTATGGTCGAGTAGATGGAACAGACCAGGTGCAAAGAATTGCAATTCTACCTGGTGCAGGTAGAATTGAAATAAAACTTGGTCTGCTTTCATAAAGCAAAGAAACAACCAATGTGCCACCTATAAACCTCGACAAATAGAATCACGATGTAGCTGCTGCTCTTGTGTTCAATCATGGTGAAAAACAGCCTTTGTCCATTTGAAATTAATATTGATATGAAAGATCAGCAACAGCTCAAAGATAAAATGGTACACTGTGTCCGGACTGTGGCTCCGCCCCCCCTCCCATTTTATTATCCCCTCTCCGTCCATTGTGTTTCCAGATGTTTTAGCTTGAGTGGAGATCGGCAACTTCACTTGTAAAAGCATTTGAAAGCCGCCGACTGGAAAACATTCATCTGCATTTTGCATATTAAAAAGGAGTCCGTCGTCGACGTGATCACAGAGAGAGTACTGCGTATCCGACTCCTACGTAAAACATTTCCAATTTCACGCTTTGTACCCATCTTTAGTGAATCATTTTCATTATCACAGTGGGGGGAAATGTAATGCATTCCCCAGACCTCCCAAAGGAGGGATAATGAAGATTGAAAGAGGGGTGACTTGGAGGTAGAAATATGAGTGGGTTGATGCATTATTTTGGTCCATGACATCATTGTATAACACATTTGGTCACCTGAGGTCGTCTCCGTTTGGATGATACATGATCAGCACAGAGGTCGTTCCCTGTTCCTGACTGGCCAAGTGATGACGGCTTGGGCTTCCAAACTTTGGCTAGGAGCCATCATGCCCGGGCTTCCAACACACCATTAGTTCACACACTCCATATAAAACTTTGAATAGTTACTTTTGCAAACGTTATGGTAGTGTTTCTGAATCCTTTTCTCGGATTTTCTAAAGTAGTTGTATTTTGGGTTTCCCTTTAGTTTTAATTATTACAATATATTGTCTGTTTTAAATTAGTTTGTCAATATCCAGCAGGAAGTCACACTTTTCATGCTACATTCAGGTTTTCCCTCAAGCCTAATGTACAGCTACACAATTTAATTATTAGTTTCACAAGGCTGAGAGGCTGAAAAGACAATAAATTACTTGAGCGCTTAATACCATATGTCTGCATAATCACCCCACATGCAGAGATTATAAGATCAACATATAAACCCAGACACAATGTATTATTGGCAGAATGAAGCAGCATGGCAGTGGGGACAAACCTTCAATTTCAGATGCTACTAATCTTAAAATACATCTTTTAAAAAACAAAAAAAGAATTGTAGCTCATTAGAAGCCACTAGCAGGAAAGAAGGAAACAACAATGTCCAAGAGGCATTCTGTTGAGCCAGCCGTGTTTTGAAAAGCCTTGTAATTAGTTTTTGACCTTGTTAAATACTGGGGAGGCTGGGGACTGGGAGACCCACTAGACCTGATGAAACATCTGGAAATATTAATAATACCCGCCCAGTTTGCTTTAGCCCTCTTAAGCTTCTTCATGTTTAGGAATATTAATGCTTGGTAAACAGAGTAAAAATAGAAAAGCTGATTGGGTTCATTGGTGAATGACATAATGCTTGCATTGAAAGGGGGGTTTTCTATCAACACAAGACTTACTGGAATCATCCAATTAGCGAGGTCTCCGTGCTTCGACACCTGCATGGCCCCCAGCATAGTCAGGTTGATGTGACCCCTGCAGACATCAAACAGCTGTGAGTTCATGTTGTTCTACACATTAACACATTAACCCCAATCTGGCTCGATAATCACTCACATACATTAAGCTTCAATGCTTTTTCCCCCCAGACACGTAAAGGGCTATTGTTTTTTTTTGAGACACTTTCTAAGATGCTAACCATATTGTCACAAAACAATTACTTCTATCCGAGTGATGAATCAATTAGCAGATTCAAAATGTGACAATAAGTCAAGACAATAATCAGAAAAGCGACTCTATCCATCTAGAGGACAAAGTGCATTATGGATGCAGATCTGAATGACTGTCAAATCTTAACAAGCTGCTGTCAATCTGTGGTTTACTCCAATTTTATTGTATCGTACTCACTAATTATATTTGTGTTGCTAAGCACACAAAATGCAAAACATTTTGACATCAACAGTTGTTGACATCAACTGTTTGGCTTTTTTCTGTTCCATCAGCTCCGAACTCCAATCTTATTCACAGTTCAGACAGATGGAAATATAAACACAGATGGACTAAATTGTGCATAAGCACAGACAGCAGGCACACTTGAGCCTGGTTTATGCTTGCTGCAAGCGCGACGCGGCATGCACCGCAAATGACATCACCAGGCGCTGGCCCCATGGCGCTTGCGGACCTGCTTGACGTCACGGCACGAGATTGTGCACCTCCTAGATTTTGTGACTTGGCACGAGGGGCGTTCCCTGGAAGAAATGAATTGGCAGCGATGGGAGATCAGCGTTTTGCTGTTTTATTTCTGATATGTTGGCCAAAATTGATCCGCAGCACAATTTATTTGCAGTTTCTTTTTAGAGAATCTTGCAATGAGAGAGAGAAATTACACACTGTGACTCCATAGTTCAGTAAATAGTCCTCTGTAATAAAATGTTGAGCAGGACATAATTTCAACCCCCCTCTCCTGTCTCTGCATGGAATGAGCTGACAGACCAGCACCTTTTCAGCACTTTTGTCGGTTTATCCACCATGAACAGCAATTCAGTAATTCATGGTCTGCTTGCAGCCATGTTTGCTATTTAGCGCTCTCTTCTTCGTTTACTACTTCCTGCTTCACACAGTACTTTCTCTCTACTGCCCCCCGTAGTTTCTGAGAATACTGCAACGGTCAATGCGCCGACTATAAAGGCCTGGCGCTCTCTGTGGGAGGTTGCGCGCTGTCCGCGAAGGCCTAGCGCAAAAGCATAACCAGCCCTTTAGACACACAAACACACATAGTTTTATGATTTAGAGAGTGATGAGTGCGTCACTGTAGGGACTGCCGCTGTGACAACTGGACACCGCTATTTATGAGTGCTATTGGATTTCTACGGGGCGGCAAAACAAAACCGGTGCTAGAGGAAGGGTGGGTGGGCCACATCACAGACAACCAGCAAATCAATAGGAGCCAGGGCAATATCGGCAAAGCTGTCACTCGCCCAGGCTGTGACATTAGCCATTGGTTGATAGCCACAGGTTATAAAACAATTCATACGAATTGCTTAGTCGTCACCTTTTATTCTTGTCGTATTCCATCATCAATATTTGTTTAACCAATTACCATTGTGGTATGTTAGTTTGCTTTTTTATATACTGTATAGACTACAACTTATATTTAGATCTTAGGACTGTTTTCAGGTATAGGTTAATAATTGCTAATGTAATATTAGTATTTGCGTCTCACCCTCTGATCATGGCAAAAGAGTCGTCGCTGGAAAAATAGGCGGCTCCAGGAAGCACAGTTACAGTCTCCTTCCCTGTAGAAATGGAATATTACTTTTAATAGATCATACAACTGCAATCAAATGATATGTGAATATATCAAGGCAAATTAAATAAAAAGACAAATTAAAATAATTGTAAGAAGAAAAAAAAAGAAATTAAATTCATATTAAATTTGTTGATGGATACTGTATTGCCTACAGGACAGGACATACCAGCGTTGATTAGGTCTGGATCCACCTCGTCCTCTGTGGGGTACGGGCCCTAAAGACAGAGGAGACACATGCACAGACGTCCACACAAACCCACACAGAGAATTAGGTAACCTGGCCTGATCTTTCAGGGCTGCAGAAAGACACAATCGAATCTTTCTGATTTGATGGGACATTGATTTTCTCTCCGTTTAACAAAAGGAGCAACAGAAAGGGAGAACAGGAGAGAGTAGCCAGCGGCTCCTTTCGAAAACCAACATAATTAGACAAAACTTTGACAAATACAGCATTAGCATCATCGCCTACATTCTCCTGTCAGCACAAGTGATTGGTTAGTCTTGCAAGAGCAGGAGCTTTTGTTGAGCGTGGAGCTGGCAAATAATTGTGAAAAAAGCATCCAGGAGATGGTGTCAGACCTGCAAAATGTGTTATACAAAATAAAATGCAACCAATTCCATGTGAGAACTGGAATTAAAGAATATTGTTCAAAAAGAATGGGTATTTATCCAACTACATACTTAGGCCGCAATAGAGCTGTTCACCGACTGGGAAAATGACAAGTTCCATAAATGACCGATAATATGCTATTCATGCTGCTGCATCTGAAACTCAGCGCATTGAAACCTGGGAATTAGTGAATGTTATAGTGTGGGTGTCTTACCAGTCCCAGAATGCCATTCTCGCTCTGGAGGTGTACGGTGATGTCGGGCTTGATAAAGTTGCTGGCCAACATGGGGATGCCAATACCTAGGTTTGCTGAAGGCTTTGTCAAAGATCGTAATCTTACCGTCAATAATTTGGGACAGCAAAATATTTTACAGCAGCATGGGACACATTATTTTCTTGCAAAAGAAAATGTTGAATATTTAACGGTTTCAAAGCACAAGGGCAAAAGGATCCTTATTAACCCGTCCATGTTATACATATTTTGTTGTTTTGTTATCAAACACTGAATTAAATAAATATAGATATATGCAAAAAGCTGTACAATGTAATTTGTCATTTGAATTTGCCAGTGTTTGTGAGGTACTGTGAAAGACGGTAGATGAACAGAATTAGCATTAGTGGATTAAAGAGACAAACGGTTAGAACAGAATGCTGTCATTACTGGCAGGAATTCTGATTGGAAGGTAAAGCGCAGAGCAGCTCCTCTCACATGCATTTTGCTACTAAGCTCAGTTTGACCTGCTTACACACTACTGCCGGAAAACAGAACATTTAGTACTTTAGTGTAGAAGTACAAATAAAATTACAAATCTTACAGGCTTTTAAGTATTTCTTCAAGATGCAATGCAAGCCGATGCAACAATGGACCCTTTTCACAGAGAAACCATAGCAGGGTGTAGGTGTGGCTTGTAAGATAAATATTGAGTCAGTTCCATTTAAGTACGCCATTGCACAAGAGATAAAAACGCATTATAATGTTATTAGCATACCTATGCACCAGAAAATACCTGTGAAGTAGCACTGTGTTGTCTACCTTGGTGCAATGGGAACCTTAAATGGAACCAACTCTATATTAATGTTGTGCGCTACACCTGCATCTACTCTGCTGTGACACCTCTGAGAAGAGGCTCCATTGAACTTGTCCTGATGCACTATTCCTCCTGATAGGATACCGTACATGCCATCCTGGAACTCCAGAGCAGCACGCCGAATGATCCTTTCTCGCACAATATCGGAGTCCTTCTTTGGTTTGGGATTCTCGTCCTGGCTTTTTTTTATGGTACGTTTCTGGAAACATATGCACAACCGAAGAATATAAGAGCTAGAACAAGTGTCTTGCTTCTAAAACACCAGAACATGAGAGCAGAAATAGGATAAAATAATGTATTTTGTTATTTTAATATTAATATGGATTTCTCCAGATGGTTTTCCATGAGCCTGGCCCTGGAACCTAAATGGGGACACTCAAAACACGTTTTTTCTGCCCGTTGTTCCTCGCTTGATGATCTGCAAGTTCAACCTTTAAATGTTTATAAACTTAAAACATTTATGGAGGCAGAGAACATTGCGGTACCTCTATTCTCTTCTCAAAGCCTGCTCCCTGGACAACCCTGTGGACGTAGATGCTTGGAATGTGGATGTCCTCCGTTGCAAAGGTCCCAACATCGACCACCTCCTCCACCTACGCAGGGACACAGCAGATGGACAGATAAGCTAAGCTCTACCCGGTGAAATGTCTTTGATTAGAGAGGAGATAAGAGAACCATACGATGATAGAATCATTCTAGCAGGAAATTACTTTTGCCTACCCAACTGTACTGTGGGGAAAGCCTTGCACATATCATTTAGGCAACACATCTGCGGCACATCAGTTTTTGAGGGCATTTAGCACACAGTCGTTTAAAGATTTTGGGGCGTATTGTGGTTTGTGCTTTTCTGAAGAGAAGATATTTCCAAATTGGTTGTAATCAATTATAACCGTTTCTGAGCTATTGTACCTAGTGAATTTGAAGAAGCTGCCTGCATAGCTCAGCTTGCCAAAATCCCCAAGTGGATCATTGGAAACACCAGGTCAGGAAGCCTGACCATGACTATGATTGCACAAAATAAAAACATTTTAAAAATCGTGTTACTGACACAAAATGTTTGTGTGTTTATAAAGAAAAAGCTTTCTTTTGTTTCAGAATCCTGTGGTTAAATGGCTTCATTTTCCTAATTCAGAGGAAGAAAAGGGGCAGAATTGTTCAACATGTGGGTTAAATTATCCAATTTAACCCTGATGTTGATGGTCCCTGATGGTCAATTTGAATGTAGGCCATGGATAAAAAGCCACCAATACAGGCACCTGTCCTACCCTTAAAGTAGGTGTTTCATGAGGAGCTTTGTGTGTATGGACTTAATTACATTTTCGATATATTTTGGAGCCAACTCTTACCAGTCACTTGCAAGTTATATTATAATCCCTGTAATAAAATCACAATTGTCCCAAGGATGTTTTGCCTAATGAGAATTAACACGGCAGTCTTAAGAGAATTTAACTTGCGAGGCTCCTTTCACTGCTCTCACTGTAATCGAGGCTCACAAACCTATCGTCTTTCATGAACACCTCCGGGAAAAAAAAAAAAAACCTTGACAGGAAACCAAATGAGCAGAAGCCCAAAGGGAGCTTAAGCTAAAGTGGGAGAACGGGTGACAGAGGGAGAGAAAACAAAACAGAGGAGTTATCCTCCCATCTCCAGGGAGAGAGAAGGGACTTTACCGTGACAACATAATTCTCGCCCCCTTTTCCCCTCCATGTCACACTCCCATGTCGCTGAGTGTTATTCCTGCTTATTTCATTCATGTGAGGGGCAGGCCATCATTCACAGGCAAATTGAATCGAATCCCTTCTTATCTCAGCTTCCTCCCTCGCCACTCAGCGCTGACTGAGAGGAGTCAATGGCTTTGAGCGGATCCCATCTAAGCGTTGTCATGGATACACAGGCCGTGATTTGCGGCGAGTTGCGGCTGCCAGGAAACGGTAAAGTGATGTTGGACTTGTTCCTTTTTTTGGGGGGGGGGGTCTCCTACTGGTAGAGTTATGGTAATATATTTAATGTGCGGTGTAGCACAAAGGAGGCCATCAGGAACGGAAAATGGCTTCTTGATAGAACTGCCAGTTTCTCGCACACCAATTCCATCTCTGTGCTTGATCTCTGTGTTAGAAGAATAAGTGGCGTGTACTGGGAACACAATCTCTGTGTAGCTGGAAAATTTCATAGAGCTTTGGTGTATTTGCTCAAAATCAGATTACAGCTACAAAATCCCAAATGTTGCTTCTTCAGTCAAATGCTTCGAAAGCGGGTCTCTTGCCGCTGTGCCACCTGTCAATGTATAACAAAGTGTCTCGCTCTCTCACATAGACATAATACCTATATATAATACACACAAATAGATACATACACAACACACACACAATCCAGATTTCAATTAGATTTCCAAAGCTAAGCCACAGCGCAAAAAAACAAGCTCATACAATTTAAATGTGCCGTATATATAAACAGGCATCTGTTCCTCTCATCTTCATGATTCTGTCCTGGTTTCATCAATGTTCAGATGTAGTTCAGACAGGAGGATCAACAGAGAAGGCAAGAAAAAGCACACACACACACACACACACACACACACCAGAGATGAATACATGCCCGCTTGCAAACATTTAAATGCATGCACAATGTTCCGCTTTTGTATACAGGCGGATCCGAAAACACACAGACGCAAATGAGCAGGTGTGCGCTGTTAGCATGTGTGTGTGTGTGGTGCAGATAAAAACACACACATTAATATTCCTGTATCTGTAGAACGATTTTCACATCAATACAAGCATAGCGAGGCATGACGTGAACTGGTAGGAGGATGTAGGGAATCAAAGTGCCCTCTGGGAACGCGTGCACACACACACACACACACACACACACACACACACACACACACACACACACACACACATACACTTTTTTGTCAGTTTGTGCTTTTTTGGGATCAGAGGACTGTCAAAACCTATTAATCTCAAATTGATAGGCACGCTGTGTTACCAATTCCTAGAATAGCCAACCTCGAAAGGGAGCAAATAGGAGAGAAGAGTTGCAGTGTGTGTGTGCAATTACCCCTATACAATTACTAATCAGGGCTGTAAAACCACCCAATACCAAATTTGGGCAATAAATGTAGTGACAGTATGCACTGTACTGTCATGCTGTATTGTACAGTACACAGTAAAATAAAAAAGCTGCTACATGGAATGGAAAATGAATTTGCTTGCAGTCTACCCTTGTTAGAACTGGGTTTATTTTGCATTAGTTAGTTGCATCGTCATACCCTCAGTTCTAAGCAACAAATACAAGTCAAATGAAAGTAGAAGTCACAGAAATACTATAATTTATGCAGGACGTACAGTACATGTACACATCTAGCTGCATATTGTATAATACAGGCATGTGAGTTTGAGTATGGGCAGCGCTCTGCAATCCTACTGTACATGAATAAATACTGAAGATGTTTACTGTATTTGCCTCATTATGTCCTGTTTACCACAAAGACAGGGTTGCATGGTGTTGAAACTGTTGTCAGTGCTAGGGAGGATATTTATTTCAAAAGGATATATCAGGTAAATATAAAAAAGGGACAGATAGACAAACTCAACTCCCCGAGACTCTTACAGATCCAAAAGGAAGCAAGCTTCGAGGAAATGTTCTGAATTTCTGAAATATGTTTTTTATGGGAACTAAACTATTTCCTTAACACCTTCAGTGCACTTTAACATAGTTTACGAAAGCACAGTCCCTAATGCTTTAATTGCATGGTTACCTGAGCCTGTAATCCATCCTGTCTGGGTGTGTGTGAGCGTGTGTGTGTGTATCTCCCAAGATGTGACAATGAGGAGAACGGCGATGTGGCTGCAGGCGGCAGAGCAATGGGATGACAGTGACAACAGACTCCTATTACTGTGTATTTATAGATTCTCCATCTTCCACTCGCTTTGTGTGCATGCGCATGTTGGACTGTATGTGTGTACATGGGCATTCGGCCACGCTGTGCTGCCAGATTTGGGAGTCTGCTTAGGCCCCACTCTCTATCCAGGAATATTGAGACCCTGCGCAATCTGTTTCCACTCAGTGGATGCCTGCCTGTCCTGTACACTACGCTGTCCAGAATATGGAGGGAAAGCGAGTCATTGGGAGGCAGGAAACAAAAATGAATGAATTTCAAATGACACTGACATCTAAGTGGTATATATTGTGTCAGGATTACAAATAACGATTCTATAATAAACCTTGGATATGTCTCTCATCCATTTGATAATATAGTAAACAATCCCTAAACAAGGCCATATTGCACTCATACATTTACATTTATTCATTTAGCAGACACTTTTGTCCAAAGCGAGAACCTGTTTCTAAACAGATACAACTGCAAGATAGCTGTAAGGAAACAGAAAAAAGGTTGTGTTATTAGTATGTTAGTGCAATATGAGCAGTACTCATATGCTGTTAGTACATTATGTCTATACAACAACTTAAAACTAGTCAACATCAACAAAAACAAGAATAGTTAGTCATAGCTAAGATAGGATCAGGTATTCACAAAAGCTGCTCTTTTGGGAACTCTTCCAGCTCTAGTCATTTCCATTGGCAATCCCTTTCATTCTACCTCCAAATGGCTAACCTAGCATGCACTAGGCCTTAGCCCCAGAGTCTGTATCACTGAACTGTATCAGTCAATATGAGTCTGGGGGTAATTCAAGCCTATGCAGGTCTGTTTCACATCAGCCCGAACTACCAGGCAAGTCCATGTTACCCTTCCTTTGGCATTATATGTGAGCCCCGATGACAATGTTCAGAATACGTAGAATGGGCATTAATGAACTGTAAAATAAGAACAAGATATGTAACATTCTACAAAAAGCAGAATTGTAAAACAATACAGATGGGACAGCAGAAG